>SZWC01004950.1:110781-130006 GCA_023375785.1 Penium margaritaceum
AGAGAGAGAGAGAGAGATGGTAGAGAAAGAGAGAGGAAGGGGTGGAGCGATGGAGGAAGGGAGGGATGGAGGGAGAGAGGGAGGAAGGGAGGGAGAAAGGGAGGGAGAGAGGGAGGCAGGTGGCGGGGAGATAATGTTGTTAAGAGAGAGGGAGGCAGGTGGGTTTGACCATAGGCAAAGGGGCTGCTGAAATGAAAGGACGGCGATGAAAAATTCAATACAAAGATGTGCCTTGAGGTCCTTTTGCAGCTTTCACCATGTCTAGGGAACTTGCTGATTTTTCTACCCTGCTCATTTTGCAGCAGCAGCATTAGTGCTGCAGCTGCTGCTGCTGCTGCAGCCACTGCAGCCATGTTGCTTCCATCGTTCAGTCTCCATGACTGCCATATCAGTTGCACACCCAGCGGTCAGGAAGCAGATATTGAGCTCACATTGACACACACCCAGACTATTCATGGCCTTCAGGAGGCAGTTAGGTCTTCCAGACTGTAGCTTACTGGAGAGAATTAATTAATTGCTCTTCTCACAGGGTGATGTGAAAGAGCACTGCGAGCTACTCATTCTGTACATCAGCTACCTTGGCCCAGGCGCCGGGCGCAACTTTTTGTTAACCTGCTCATGCTTCATCTGTTCTCTATGCTCTCTGTGCTGCGGTTCTTGTTTGGTGATGTGCACCATCACTTGTTCCCACTGCGAAAGTGAGTAAAGATGGGATGGGACGTACTGCCTCTGCTGGAGACCCTCCGCCTTCAGTCAAGGAGACCGCTTGTCATGACCGGCTTAGACTCCTCTATCACCCGATGGATGGCGTCAAATGGGACCGCGCCGCTGCCGTCCATCACCTGCGACACCACCACTCCGTCCACAAACAGGCCGCGCTTCCTCACTGCGCTGAACGAATATAGCTCAAAGTCGAGGGAGAGCTCACACAGCCCATCGTGCCCGGCTTCCTTGAGCTCTACTGTCGCGACAGTAATCTCTGTCCAGCTCGGCAGCTGCTGCACTGTGTCCCTGTTGATGTTAAATCCTCGCACCTGAGGCTTCTCTGCCTTCACCAGCTCCAGGGTGCTGCGCCGCTTTGCTGCCGCTGCAGCAGCTCTCTCAACCACTGAAGCTGCCGAACCAGCAGTGAACTTCTTCCTTGCAGAAGAGACGCTTGCGTCCTGCACAGAAGCATCTCTGGAGTCGAGTGCCATGGGAGAGCCCCCTCTTGCCCTCCTATGCTTCTCCCCTGTCTTCTCCAAGATCGCAGGGCCAGGCTGCTGTTGCTGCTGCAGGAGGCGGTGCTGCTGCTGCAGCCGCATGCGCTCTGAGGAGGAAAGGCTGAGTGCTCTTCCCTCAGGATTGAGCTGACATCCCTGGCCAGCCGGTGCTGCAGAAGGCGCTGTCTGCCCTTCCCTTGCCGCTGGAGCAATGCTGATAGACCTCTCCAGACCAAACTTCCTTCTGTACTGAGCAAGCCCTCGGAACGAACTCTGCCGGGGCAGCCACTGAGGCTCCTGATGCTGCTGCTGGTGCTGCTGCTGCTGCTGTTGCTGCTGCTGGTCGTCAATGTGGATGTGGTGGTGCTGCTGCTGTTGTTGCTGCTGCTGCTGCTGGCGGCGTCCAGAAACGCTTTTCCTCACTCCTGTAGCACCACCGGTGGCGGCAGCGGCTGAGCAGCCCGTCCTCTGCGTCACACGGCTCTCCACAGCAACAGAGTCCCACTTGAAGCATGTGGCTGGAGAGTGTCTGATGCCCCACACCTGGTGCGCCGCGTTCGCCGCCTCCAGTTCCTCCTCCGTCGGCGCGCGGGCAAACCGCCAAGACACCGCGTACGAACCTTCTGGGAGCCTGCAACGAAGCTTCCCCGCAAGCTTGAATCGTCCGACCGTGACGGCCTGCGCCACGAGGGGGAAGGGGGACCCCGGCATGGGGCACATGGACCACGACCCCGAGGCGGGCCACAGGAGCTCCGACACAGACATGGAGACGCGCACGCGCCACGTGTGGCGGTTCCAGCACAGATGCAGCAGCGGGTCGCGCGTGAAGATGCCGCTGCAGATTTCGAGGCAGTGAGGGCATAGCGCGTTTTGCCGACGCGAGTGCTTCGAGCATGCGCGGTTGGAGCATGGGTGCTCCTCCAGGGGAACGCCGCGATTGTGCGGTGTTGCTGCTCCTGGCGTGATGGTGACGTCGCTTGCTGTGCTGGCGTCTGCGCCGGAGCGGTTGGAGCAAAAGCTGATGTCATCATAGTGGTGCTGCATGCTGGTTCTGGAAGAGGAACTTGGGGACTTCGGAGGGTTAGCTTTGCGAACACCTCTTCCATGGGCCTTCGGGCTGTCAGTTTCTCGTATGTGCATGGTGCTGACGTCATAGACTTGCACCATGGCGGAGCCCATACTCCGGAGCTGAAGGGTCTCAGACGGGTGCACCGCCGCGGACGGCATTGTGCCGCAGCGGATGACGAGTTATGCAGTTGAGGAAGATTAGCCTGTGATACGTTTTGAGCTTGAACTTTTCAGCGTTGTCAAGTAGAGAGCTTAGAGACCTGGCTGCCCTTCCATCGGCGAAAAGTGAGTCGTTCGTCTGCTCACACAGACTATCCAAGGGCTGTAACGGGACTGGGTCAAGAGTAGCTTGTGATGGCAAGAGCGAAGCGTGCGTGTAGGTGTTTGCGACGTCTGACGTCTGCCGGTAGAACTGGGTTGTGTTGCGTTTGGGTTCCCCTCTATCAAGCCACACAAGGCGCCGTCCAATCAGTGGGCGAGCCAGTCGATGATTCCAGCGGCTTGTCCTGTCAGGCGGCGCGATCCCCCCATCCGGGCCGCGGGCACGCGATTCCTAGCTCGAAAGACGCCAGCATCGACCGACTGTTGTTCGGAGCGCGGTCGGCGGATCGAGGATTGATAAGCCTGCGCGCGGTGCGAGCTCTTCTCAAACAGCCGTTGCGCCTTCGGATCGGCCCCCGCGAGGATCGTCATTCCGCGAATGGATCTCATCCGACGACGCAGAAAGCAGAGGACTCATCGCGGACGGGGATGAGCACGCCATGCGTGCGCGAAGGGAGAAAGGAAGAGGGAGAAGTGACCGCAGAGTTCCTCGAAGCGTTAGGGAAGAGAACGGAAGCGTCCCCCCCTCCGCCCCCTCTCCGCCCCCTCTCCGCCCCAGCCGGGCGGACAGATCCAGCAATCACGGGACCGTGTTGGTGGGAGAGGGGAGGGGGGGTTGGGAGGAGAGAGAGGGCCAGTTGGCGACGCGGGGAGGCCGGCTGACGTGTGGCTTTCGAAGGCGGCGAAGAGATCGTAGGCGGTCGCGTGAGCGCCGCATGCGCGAGAAAACCGCCGCCACATGAAAACACCATCGAGACCACCGCCGTTGACTCCATCCTAACAACACCATCGCGAGCACTGCGGCGAGGCGGAGCCGATGTGGACTCGGTCGTATACTTCGGCACGCCAACATCCACATGCCTCTGAACCGATGTTCTGAACCGATTGGCCGCTGCCAACCATGGACAATGCCAGAGAAGGGTGATGACGTCTTCATCAATGACGTAATGGTAGGAACGGCAGCAGTGCGTGAGAACTTCCCAATCGAACAGTTTGATGGTTCAGAGGGTATAACTACCAGGATATCCTTGAGGGGCAAATACATCCCAACTGCATTGTTCGCGCCACGCACCTATCCGGACTGACGAGCATAAATCGGGACGAAGGCAGGTGCCTGTTTCGGCAGCGCATATTCGGGGGATGTCTAAGAAACATTCCGATGTCAAGTTTATGCCGAGTTACTACCCTTGCAATTGATTATCTAATATGCCAATCGGAAGGCGGATAAAAACAACAGAAAATCGGTAAAAAAACCATACGCGGCTAAACAAAGTACGAAATCCTACCATCCAACTTTAGGTCGAATAAAGATCTTATGAAAAACAGACCCTGCAAAAGACAACTGCGGCCAATCGTGCAGTGCTTTACATAACGACTTCTTAGTCGTCCGCTAGTTTTTAGGGCTCTGGTTCGTCGAATCGGATTACACTTATCAAGCCGGTCCAGTTCGCAGCAACCCAGAGAATTTCTTTGTCCTGATGAAATCAACCGCAACTATTTTCCTTCAATCTATTCAACAAGACTAATCGCTAGTAGTTGCCATTCACCATAGCCATGCATCCGGGAATACATCGCTTTGACAATGGGCCTTTCCGGACGATGAGGACGCGCAACAGCATCTCGGATTCACGAGGAAAGGCGGGCGAGACTCCGCGTCAAGGGTGGGGGTTAAAACACAGCAGTTTGGATATTTTTGTTCATACTTGAGACCGACCAAAGGTTATTAAACGAGCTAAAAAGAACCACAAATCTACATCCTAGCGTAAAGAAACATTACCAATACATTCATCTCTACTTCCATGCCCAATCAAGCAAAGCAACATGGGTCATGTGCCATCCACGCCCTTGGACGAGACACAATTAATCAGTTAGCCATTTTCTCTCTATTGTTACCAAAAACCAGACTCCAGTTAAGGAAATCATGGCTTTTTATGTTTGTGCAGGCGCATCCCGTACAAAAGTGAATCCAAACACCTGCGGGAAAAAGGCTTCATTTGACAATCCAATTGAGCGAAACTTGCATTCATTCATTTCTTTCCCGAGCATGTAAACTCACTAATTTTCATGCAAAACATGTTAAAAAACTACCCAAATTTACATTCCAGGTTGAATGGGTTTGTTTTTGCATGGGCTCCTAATGGGCTCCACAATAGCAGAGCCCAAGTTCTGCAAAGTATTTCAAACTTGTTACGCTAAGCAAAACGTGGATGCTTCACAGGAATGAGGTGCGGAGCAAAAGACGCTTCAGGGAATTGGGACAATAGGATAATTTTTATTTAGTAGTAAGTGTACTTCAATGACAAGTGACGAAGAAGTCGAGCGCATACAATGACAAGAATCACAATGAGGCATATGTGTTGGCATTGGTGCTGACCTACCAATACCCTGATCACATTCCACTAGTCTCAACACGCATACACATCTATGCAGGATAGTAAATCAATATGGCTACTGTACAAACCAAGTGGCCCTGCAAA
Source organism: Penium margaritaceum (assembly GCA_023375785.1). Lineage (NCBI taxonomy): Eukaryota > Viridiplantae > Streptophyta > Zygnematophyceae > Desmidiales > Peniaceae > Penium > Penium margaritaceum. The sequence goes on from SZWC01004950.1 coordinate 115,850, forward strand.
GTATTGACATGTCGAAGCTCTGCGTCGAACTCACCGTCTCTAGCCACTTGGATATCATGGGGCATGTGCCATGGGCCAGGCAGCAGCCTGTTGAATTATCTTATACATTGATTGTTCTAGAAAGCTCACATCATATCATGTCCAAATACACTTTAGGATGATGTGGATTGTTCTTCATGCATAATTTTCTATATGGATGTTTTGATATTTGCCTGGTGCTGATCTTGCTACGGTCATGGTGTCGGAGTTTTTCCACAGCAACCACTCTTGGGTTTATTCCGATAAGGTCGAGCTCGACCCTAGAGGTGGCGGCTATAATGCCTCATGCGTGGTGCGTGAGGTGGGGCTCGCTCACCGTCCTAATCCCCCGCTCCACCCAATTGTAACCATGGCGTCTCCCCCTCTCCCACTCATTTCCTCTCTCCCTCCGTTCATTCCCTCGTACCATTTCTATTATGTACTAGTATTGAAGCGATTGCAAGTGAGGAGTTAGCTTCTTCTTTCTAGTCATGTCTATTTTGACTAAGAGATCCGATTTGTGGGCTCCATTCATCGCCTCTCTTGACCGCGATTAACCATGGTGTGCGCACACCACCTCCGCATTGTATGACACGCTGCCTAATTGCCAGTCCCTTCTCTACGGTGCAATGAGGCCCTAGATGCACATTGGGCATCGTAGCTCACTCCGCTCCACTCGTTGCCGCCATGTAGCCCGTGGCAGACCCGAGCTAAGCGAAGGGGAGAAGGTCAACCCTCTTCAAGCAGCTCCTCCACGCAGCAACCTCCTCCCTCTTAGTTTGAGAAAATGTCCTTTCTCCGCTAACCACCCTCTCCGTTGTCGTTGTAACAGCCAAGAACTGACCATTGCCTCCGCTTCACAGCGGCGGCAACGGCCACAACTGCCACTAACTCTCAAGTGACAGTCATTACAAGTGCGAAGATACTCAGCTCCTCTCTCACCACCTCAGAGGACATAGCGTGGATCATGTAGTCACCCGTGCTCTTCTCACGGCGGCATTGCCCACATCGTGTGAACCATGTCGTTGTCAGTGCAAATACATCAACAATTCCTTTACCTACATATATCCAACCCTCGTCGTAGCAGCAACCATAGCAGGATCCGTTACTGCATCACTATTGCCACAACCACATTCTCGTGGACTGTCACTCTCTCCTAGGTTCCTCCCATTATTCTCTCCTAGGACCGTACCTTGGTCTCATTGAGTGTACTCCTTCAACCTCACATCTTTTGTCATGGATCCCTCTTGTTTTCTTCCCTATTACTGCCATCCTGGCATCACCTCCAACTTACACACCCTCAAACGAGGAGGATTCAATGAATCCTACGTCGCACAGTGGGAGGCAGAACAGCTCCGCGATGAGGCTCGCACTTAATCAGCGCCGTCATCACGTGTACGTGCCGAGCGAGTACGACTCGGACGAGGCCGCTTCGAAATATGAGTGCATACAAGAGGAGACCAACAACCAGGACTACACGACCGATGGAATTTTCACCGGTGGCTTCGATGACATATCTAGGATGCTAAGACCCCTTTCTATCCCGATTGCCCCTTTAGTATGTGGAACACAGCCATCATAGCAGTCCAAGTCATAGGCATAGGCGCAACCGTCATAGCTACGGCCGTAGGACTCACAATGAAAGCCTCAACGGTCAAAGCCACATCCATCTACTGTATTGCAGTTGAGGAACTTACAAATCATCTTCTACATGAGGGTTAGGAAGCTACACAGGCTCTCTGTCTGTCTTATGTCGTGCTTGACACACCAGCAGCAATAGCAACCACATTTGTAGCCACAACTCGGGTCTCACGTGCACCTGTTTCCACAACCGAGGGACATGTTGAGGAGGAGTTCGCTCAGGCAGCATCCACCTTTGGACCCCTTGTAGCAGCTGCTATGAATGCGCCCACACAGATCTCCACAATATCTCGAGCAGTTTTGGCCACATCCATAGGAGCCACAACAGCCTCATCCGTTGTCCAGTCCAACCAGGCTTTCACTCTCTCCCCCATCTTCTTCACCATAACAACTACCTCTCCCTCCACAGTCATGTCTACACCCTTGTGGCAGCGTGTGCAGCTACAGAGTGTGTCTCTAATTTTGTAATCATTGGCTTCATGTGCCTCGTTGTATCAGCTGTATCGTGGATGTCCATGCTTTTGCCTCTGTCGTAGTAATTTTTCTGTCACTCTTTGTTCATTTGTCTCGTCCTCCACAGGATACGAGCTCCCTTTCCAACTTATGTTCTTCTGGTGGTATTGTATTATGTTCTCCGTTGAGCTCTGTTGCATATCTCAGTGACACGGTCACACCGTCGCCTCCACACCATCTTCACTTTACTCATCTCCCATGCTCACTGGGGCAAGGGCAACGTTGCGGAAAAATTCTTTGTCTTCATCCTATTCTTCTCCTCTCACCATGCTTGACCACGAAGCAACCATTTGAGAACTCCAAAATTCGCTTCATCAAGCTCGCCTGACCTTGGAACCTGTTTAGGATCGTGAGCATGATGCTGACAACTAGACGGCAGAGTTTGTAGAACAAGTAGCTGATCCTGTCATGTAACACCTCATTGCCGCACGCGATCTAGCCGTTGCCGCTACTATTGCTAGCACCACTGGCACCAACCGTACTCCGAACCCTCCTGGCTCAGGGAGTGCTGCTGGATCCTCCACTAGTGCTACTACTGTTGGTACTACGGCCAACCCTTCTCCTACCAAAGTGGCGCTTGCTCGCGCTCTCTTGCCCACTCCTTGTCAGTATGAATTTGGGAGTGTTCCACTGTATTTCACGAACAAGCTGACCTTCTTTGCTTGGAAGGTCAGCTTTAGTCTTGGGCACAAGGGGAGCAGCTCTAGCAGTACTAATTCCCACCTGAACCCAGTGTTGATGATCCTGTCCCTCCCTTGCCTGCTCAATCAGCACGTGTTCTTTTGACTCTCATCATAGCTGGACCGGAAAATCTCACAAAGGACACTGGCCAAGACAACGCTTATCTGGCACGCGACCTCAGTGTGGACCGTGTGGGGTTGTAAGCCCTTATTTGCCATCGGAACACTGTCACCAATCAAACTGCACATAGGGCAATCACCATCCAATTCAACCAGCTTCATGTGTGTGCTCATGAGACGGCTAATGAGTTCATGGCCCGCAGCCTTAGACTCTTCCGTGATCTAGATAAGGCTGCGCCTGGACAGATCTGTGCCTGTCTCTGCATTCTCTCTAAACTCATCCCTGAGCTCTCCGATATCTTTCGTCATGTTCCTCACTGTAAGCCTTAACGACTTGCATCTAAGCATGTCCCGCCTGATGTACCTCCTCTTGTCAGTGCACTCTATGAGTTCATCGCTGCCGGGGTGACGGATTGGTGAGAGAATCTGTGGAACAAACGCATACATCTCTCTTTTGTTGTTGCTGTATCCACTCCCTTATCCTCCCCTGCTGCCTCTCTCTCTACCTCTTCTCCATTCATTGAAACCGACCTCACACCCATTGGGGGTTCTAATGCTGTTTCTGGTGCCGGCCTTGGCCGCGAGGGTGGGGGCCGTGGTAGTGGTGCTGTCAATAGTGGGGGTTGTGGGGATACAGGTCGTGATCATTCCTCCTCTGCCTCTGACTCTATCATCACCAGGTATTGGAACTATTGCCAGTCTGGTCGCTCAGTACCGAAATGCCCTCATCCCCCAGATGATGCATGCTTCGCTGCTACCATGCGTGCCTGGTGGGCATGCACTAGCACAGCATCTGGGCTGACCAATGGCTTAGCCTCACCATCTCCTTTTGGACCCACCAGTGCATTCACTTCCAATGGCATGTCTCCATCCTCGAAAACTTTGGGCCAACGTCGTCATGTTGCCACCCACTCACCTGGCACCAGCGGGCCTGGTTGGCTGCCTCTCCCCAGTCCGACCTCGTACTAAGCGCCATCCTCTGTCTACTTCACACCACCCTCTCGGCTGCACTCTGGTAATCACTCGCACAGTGACTGATACACTGGTGGCTCTCGTGATGACCTCCATGCAGCTGAGCATAGCCTTGAGAGAATGCTCACCAACATGCTTCGTCTTTGTACAAAGGGAGATGACAGTGTTCTGGGCACTGCCTCCACCCATGGATTCTAGGCTGATTCTCAGCTTAGGGGTGCAGGTTGCGAGCCCCCACCAGAGATCCTACCGGCTGACGTGCCTTGGGTTGAGCACTGGCAATCTACCACCTTTCCTTGTTGCCTTGGTGCGTTTGGTTTTGTGTCTCTTGCGTCTTGCCGACTATGCGTTCCTCCTCCCGTTTTTGACTCATTGACTATGGCGGTATGCATCACATGCCGCTCAGCCTTTGTCTCCCTCAACCCTGCTGGTTCTGTGCACTTTGACTGGCTCCGGTCAATTGCTCCCCGTCGATGGTGTTGGTATTGTCCTCTTTGTTGGGATGGGGGAGGACTTGTTCTTGCCTGATGTCTTATATGTTCCTGATCTTGAGGTGAGCCTATTTTCCGTGACCACCCTTGATAGCCGAGGGATGGAATTCATCTCTAGACAAGGTGCTGGCACTGTCCTCCTATAGTCCTCTGTCTGTGTTTTCCTGTGTGACCTTCGTTGCAATCATGTGTACCATTGTCAATTCCGTGTACCAGTGTCACTTCCCTTGTCTTCTCCTACATCTATCCTTGTCCACGTTACACCGTCGTTGTCCCCATAGTACACATGTCTCCTACATCGCCGGCTCTGTCATAGGAACACTGCTGTCATTGGTAGCCTATCGCATCTGCATCCAGCTCATGGTCTTGATCTTGCACCATTTGTCTCACCATGCTCATCTGATTGCATTGAACGTGCTCAGGGCAAGATGAACCGCTCTCCCTTCTCCACCTCTGATCACCTCACCTCCCATCCCCTCGAATTTTTTCATGCTGACATCATGGGTCCTTTCCCTCATAAAGTTTTGGGTGGTCTTGGTTGCTCTGTTCTTTTTATTGGTCTTCGTCACTGGAGTGGTCACCGACGTGTTTGAGGAATGGATTCCTTAGGCTGAGCATGCATGTCAACATCATCTGCATGTATTCCGCTTTGATCATGGTGGTAAATTATTTGGCCCCACTTCTCATTTTTCTTACCTCCCGTTGGGTGTATATAGAGTCCTCCACTCCCTACAAACCCCAACAGAACAGTGTATCCAAATGATGGAACCGTACCCTTGTTGATGGTGTCCAGTCTCTTTTTTTTTTTAAAGTCACGTCTTCCCCCTCTCTTTTCCTTTGAGGCCATGTCTTACATGACGTGGATGTGGAATCATGTCCCTTATGAACCTCGTGACATTACTCTCCTATGAACGTTCGATTGGCTCTCGTGTCCATCTCCGCCTTGCTCATGTCTGGGATTGTGTTGCTGCCGTCGGGCTTCTTATTGACATGCGTGACGATAAACTCTCTGGTCGGGGTTGTCTCTGCATATTTATCGGTTTTTCCTCCGAGTCCAATGTCTGGCGGTTTTGGGATCCCTCTTGATATTTCATCCTTGATTCTCATGATGCTCTGTTCTTTGAGTCATTCTTTGTACGTGATCTTGATCGTCTTGCCTCTGTCGACACCCTTGTCCTGCTCTCTCATTTGGATGGGTTTGTCTCTCCTTGTGTCGATCCTGTTGCCTCCTTGGATCGGGGGACTCGGGTCAATGGTGCTATATGTTTTGACGGTGATCATGTAGCACCCAGTGCCTCACCATTGGCTCCCTCCGTCGGGGACTCAGATGGTGCCTCCGTTTCCTCTCCCCTTTATTCACCACCTCTTACTCCATTTGTGCCTCCCTTTATTGATCTACCCTCTCGTCCCTCTCCTTCTTCTGATCAGTCCTCCCCGTCCTCACCTACAGCTGATCAGTTTCCTGTGGTTTCTCCTGTGTCCAATCCCACTGGCTCTGTTCTCCCTTCTCCCGAGCCGTACACTCGTGGGGCTCGGTTACATACCCTTCCTTGCCATAGTCACAGTCTGTCGGGGGATCCTGGTTTGCGTGCCTTGGGCCTCGCCACACTTGCTTGAATGGCCTAGGTACTCGCTCATCTTTGAGGAGTTCCATGGTGCAGTCGATACCTCCGTGGCAGGTTCTGTAGCTGCTTACGTAGCTGCCGACAACCTCTTCCCTTTGGGTCCTGGACCCACTACTGTTGGGGACACCCGTGAGGTAGTAAACTCGTCTCTCTCGGAGACGTCTATGAAGGAGGAGTTGAGTGCTCTGCAAGAGCATGGAGTGTACGAGCTAGTCGACATGCTGCCTAGACGCAAGGCTTCCTCACCATGTTTGGTATTTCGACGTAAGCTGAAGCTAAATGGCACAGTTGACTATTACAAGGCGCGTCTTACTGCCAAGGGTTTTTCACAAATTCGTGTCGTCAATTTTGATGAGACATTTGCAGCTTTTGGAAGTTATACCATTGCTCGTGCTCTTCTGAGCCTGGTGGCACACCATGACTGGGAGCTTGAGGAGATGGATGTGAAAAATGCCTTCTTGCATGGTACCTTGGATGAGGAGATCTAGATGACACAGACACCAGGCTTAAGGTCTGGAATTACGCTAATCCTTGTATGGCTTGGAGCAGTCCCCTCGCTGTTGGAACATGAAGATCACCGCTACACTTCAGAGGGATTGGTATTTGCAGAGGACAGTTGATTGTACATTTTACCTTGTTGCTGTTCTTGTCTATGTAAATGACATGCTCATTGCTCCCCCGAGTCCCTGTGTCGTGCAGTCTGTGAAGTCCTTGTTGCAATCTGTCTAAAAGATGAAGAACCTCGGTCCTGCTTGAGTGTTCCTTGATATGGAGCTCGAGCGGGACCGTCCTAATCGGACAATGCACATGCACCAGGCTGCTTGTATCCCATAGTCTTTGTGAGCTTTTTGTCCCCTTGCTTTCAGCGACCCCACCGGCCAGCACGTCGATGACCCTAGCTGGTCAGAAACTTCTCAAAACATTTCATCTGAATCAACTGGGGGGGATTTGATGTCACCAACTATCTCCAAGTCACTAGGTCCTTGATGTACCTCGCCACCACAACTTTGCGCAGATGTAGCATTTGCTGTTAACTACCTAGCGCAGATGTCAACGTCCACGACAGCGTCATCTTCAAGCTGCATTACGTATTGACAGCGACAGCGCGCATTGGACTGTGCTATCGAACACAACCCTCCGTCATTGTTGATGGTAACAGTGACAATGACTCGGCACATGACCTGATACGCGTAACCGACCACTGTTTGTCTTTCTTGTTGGAGGCACCACTGTGTCATAGAAGATCAGCAAGCAGGGTTGTGTTGCTCACATCTCGAGCAAAGATGAGTATGTCACGCGCGGCTCAGGTAAGTGTGAGATTTTTTGGCTATGTCGTCTCTTCCAGCAGCTGTGTGTGCCCATTTGCTACATCACTCTAACATGTGAAAATTAAAGTAAAACGGTCATTGCTGAAAACTTTGGCATGCATCATTTACGAACCAAGCACATCAATACTGAGCATCACTTTATTCGTGAGTGTATTGCTGCTGGTGTCGTCAAGGTTATCTTGGTGGGCACGTGATCTCAGCGGGCTGATTTCTTTACTGAGGCACTCAGCTCTGGTTTGTTCACGTTTGTTGCAAATGCTGCTGGTCTGACTTGTGCGCCCTCTGTGCCTATTGTTTCAGAATGTCATTGTCCTCTTTCTCTGTTATGCACGCTGTCATCTATGTGAATCTTGTGCTACTTTGTGGCACTTGTGTGGTTTTTCTTCTGTGGGCCAGGGGGAGTGTTGGTATTAGTGCTCAAGCTCTCACTTACCAATACAATGTTCACTGTCCACTGGTATTTAGACGCACGCACATCTGTAGAGGAGAGTAAATCAACATGGCTGCTATATTGAGGCATTCAAGCTCTATGAGACTCACAGTCTCTAACCACTTCGATAACATAGGGCCTGTGCCATGGGCCAGGCAACAACCTGATGTAGAAAGCTCACATTATAGCATGCCCACATGCACGTTAGAATTATGTAGACTGTTATCATGCTTAGTTGGTTCTGTGGATGCTTTGATGTTTTCCCGGTGCTGATCCTGCTGGGGTCATGCTGTTGGAATTCTCCAGTAGCTGTCGCTCCTAGATTTATTCTGATGAGGTCTGGCTTGTCATCAGAGATGGCAACTACCACACCTCGTGCGTGGTGTGTGAGGTGGGACTCGATCACCAGTCTAATCTCTCGCTCCAACCAACTATGATACACTGCTTACAGTCGGATTGAGCTCGCAACCAAAACCATGACGTCTCCCTCACTTCCACTCACTCCCTCTCTTCCCCGTGTTTGTTTCCTTCTACCATTTCTACTGCCTACAATGTCTTGGATCTTGGGCCTTCGACCTGAGCAATGCGTGCGATGTCGCATCGTGAGTGGTTACTTTGAGAAAGTCCACCAACGAGTCACAGAATTTCTAGAATATCGAGGTATGGTTTTAAAAAAATGTATTGTCGCCAAGAACCAAGCAGTATGAAAACGTCGATACAATTCGAGATACTTCTGTCAACCCTTATGGAAAGTGCTCGAAGGCATAAAATCCTTCTGAAGCAAAATATCGGATTCAGTGCACGTAGCCAAAACTCCCTTGGCTGATTAGCGTAAAAATTCTGAGGTCGACGCGCAGTGGACCATGAATGTAAGGACAGAAATACCCACTCCCAAACTTTAGGGACTCGTGTACGTTAGGGACTCAACACTTCAACTCCTTTTAGCCGGGAAGTCCCAGTGCATTAGCAAACTTAGACCGTTGACGATGGTAGTAGCTTTTGATCAGATGATCGACGTCTCAGAGGTTGTCATAGGATTTCCGGCTATCATGTGCGGCATCGTAGCCATGCCACTTGAAAAGATACCAGGTCGTTCTCTATGGCATCGATGTCCAAGGATGTCTTCACATACTCCGTATCTCCCTATCTCCATTCACTTGAATTGGAGGCAGAAGAATGATGTTTTTGCCGGGGAAGCTCTTGCTCGGGGCCCTGTAGTGCTTGAGCTTGTTGATGTAGAAGACATGGTGGATTGCCATGCACTCTGACAAGCGAAGTCAAACAACGATATGAGTTTGAATTCGCTTGATTTCAAACTGTCCCAACCATCAGGGTTTGAGCTTTATGAAGTATTTTCCAAGGAGTTTGACTTTTGTGAAGCTGAGTAGGACATGATTGCTAGTGCTACACATGTCATCATTGTGATGTCAATCCTCTACTTGCTTCATGGCTGCTAGTGTCTTTGCAAGAGTCTGACATGTTTCTTCCCAAATGTTGCTGAAGTTCAGTGATGGATGTCAACTACAAAGATGTTGCTTTGGCTTTGGAAATTCAGTTTTGTCGTACCCACCGAACTCCTTGTATCCCTTCGCTAACAGCCTCACGAGGTACAAGTCCCGTTCGACGAGTAGTGTGTTGGTCTTGGCCATCAAGTCTGGATGCCGACTTAGAGCATCTGCTGGATTTGTTTTCATAGGTCGGTATTCAATGTCGTAGTCAAATTTATACTCGGGGAACTCCATCCATTGATTTTCTTGGCTTAGATTAGGTTGAGTGTTGAGATACTTGAGTGCGTGGTGGTTGGTGCGGACGATGCATCATCGGAACTCCAAGTAGCACCACCACGTCTTGAACACATGCATGATTACAAGTATATATTTTCCGTGTATTTTGTAGTTGAGTTCCAGCCTGTATAAGTTCTGCGCAAGGTACGTGATCCGTGTTCTCCACTATCCTTGTCTTGAAGGAGCACATCTTTGATCAAATACGTGGGTGGCCATGACGTAGTCCACCGTTGGATCCGCTAATACGAGGACTGACGTCAAGGTCAGAGCGTTTCTTGAATAGTTTTACATATTTTGTTTGCTGTCTTCCCAACTCCACTCAGTGGCTTTATGCGAAGGATAAAAGACAGGCGCTGACACTGGGACATATTCCTTTATATATTGACGGGAGTAGTTGCAGAATCCCAAAAACGCTTGGATGTCTCGAATGTTCGTCAACGTTGGCCAATCAGCGACTGCCTTTGTCTTTCTTGGGTTCATGGTGAACCATGAACCTGAGAAAGACGGTCCTAAAACTCAATTACACGGTGACAAAAGTCACATTTTGACAGCATTTTTTGTGGAATTTCTGTCTTTGTGAAATCTCGAGAATTTTCTGGACGTGTCCATTGTGCTCCTCTTGGATTGGTTGTGCAACCTCGATGTTATCAAGATACACGATGACAAAGTCGTCGAGTTACGGGAAAAAAAGTTGTTTGTTGCCCCCACAAATGTTGGGGGAGGATTTGTGAGTCCAAACAGCATAACCATGTACTCATAGTCTCCGCTTCTTGTGTGGAATGCCTTCTTTGTGATGTCTTTATCAGACACGTGGATCTGATGATAGCCCCAATGTAGGTCAATATTGGTCAAAACTTGTGCCTCAAAAAGGAAACTTCTTGATTCGGTCAAAATGCTTGTCTGCTTGCAGAAGGGGGTAGCGGTTCTTGATGGCGATGTCGTTCAATACTCGGTAGTCCACACATATTCCCATCTCTCAGGTTTTCTTTTTCACAAAGAGTACAGGCGCCAGGTAGGGTGACGTGGATGGTTTAATGAACCCCTGACTGAGCATCTTATACTTTTCTTATTTGAGTTCGGTCAGCTCGTGGTCGCTCATCCAATAAGTCCCCTTCACCGTCAGTCCGCTGAATGGGTCCAGGTCTATCTGGTGATCGACGCTCTGTTGTGGACGTAACTCATGGGATAGTTAACTGGGAAGAACCTTTTGAACTCCTCGATGAGTGGTGCAAAATCCTCTAGAACAACTGTAAACGTGTAAGGTGTTGAGGCCAATGCGGTTGTTTCTACAATTGCAATTTATTCCATTTCCCTTGTTTCCAAGTAGATTAGCCACACTTGGCCCCCACGTTGCAGATAGCTCTTGGCCACGTCTAGTGATATCAGCTGGTATTCTTTAGGACTTGTATAACTTCCTCGGTTGCTTCCACCTTTGTTGCAAGTGTAACCGTCGCTACGTCGTGGGTCGCTCAATCAGAGACGAGTGTTTTTATTCCTTTAACGTTGATATAGAGTGCTTCACTCCTCCAGTCTAGCTGCGGATTGTATCTATACAGGAAATCCCTTCTGAGGATGATTTTATGGTCGCTCATTGGAAAAGTTCTCCAAACCTTTATGTCGTGCAGATCCTCAGTTTGCGAGCAGAGAGGATTACAATGTCAATGGATCTGCACTCGTCTGTCGACAGTCTTTTCTTCAAACATCCCTAGTTCGGTCTGCAAACCCAGCTTTTGAACCATGTCGCTGCTTACAAAGCTATGAGAAGCTCCTCCATGCAGTAGTGCCAGTGTAGTCCTGCGACTTTTACAACGACAGTTGTACTCATAGCGGTATCGCCGATTGTTCATCCTCATACCCCTCGTCGGACTTTGCGATTTGAGGAACCTCATCTGCGGCAAGTTGAGCCGCTCAGATGGGTGATCGGTCGGTGCAATTTTTTCCACTAGATTGGATTCGGTTTTCTACCCCTGCTCTTTGCCATTTCCTGACTCCTTATAGTTTTTCTTTGTGACTTCCACCCCTTTTTCTCATGTTGTTGTCATTTCTGACAGTCACGCGATATGTGGCCCAGCTTCCTGCAAGTCAAGCACAGCTATTGGTCACGTTGATTGACGACGTTGATCTCTATCAGAAACAAGGTGACCACCAACTATGACTTCCCTTTGCCACAATGGAATTCGTGGCCTTGGGTTCCCAAGCCATTGGATTCCTACATCTGACCGTTGTAGTCAGCACTGTCTATGCATCGACTGATGTGAAGATTTGTAGAAAGTCATTTTGAATAACGAATATAATGATTACTCGTCCAACATTGTGTTTGAGGCCATTCTTGTGATAACAATAGAGTTCATCGGGAGCGAGATTACTGGCGGTGATGATTTTGCAAAAACGTAGAGTGTATTTTACCACGTTGAACTACTGATGTAGGCGTTGAAGCATGTACCGTGTGTCGGACTTCTTGTTCATTATCCCAAAACGTACAAGTGTGGCATTTGCAAAGTCCATCTTACTTTCTGGTGGAGTTAGAGAGTCATGCCACATTGGATTGATTTGCTTGACAGGTAGAACACTCGCGGTTGATGATGTGAGAGCAGTCGCATGAGCCATTGATTCCGCTCTGTCAGTTTGCTGCGGCCGTTGCATGGTTTATAGATCAGACCAGCAACTGAAAGCCATGCCGTCCAAAAGGGAAGCCGCGAGTTCAATTTTTTCATTGTTGACCCCAATAGTAGTGAAATGCACCTCCAAAATCGTCAACCACATCCTGATCGCCGGTCCCTTTGAGTTTGGGAGATCGAACGGACAAAGAGTGATGGTTGAATTTGGTGTTTACTCAAGAGTTGAAGATTTCTCTCCGTGAGCACTGCTTCTAGCACGTGCAAATTTTGTAGCTCCTCTATCACCGCATTGAATTGTTGGAGCAAATACGTACTGAGGCTCTCGATTCACAACAGGTTCTGGTACAGGTCTTCATTGATACAAGCGTATCGGCGGGTCCCTCCCATCGTACCAGGCGGGTGATCCGACGGGCAATGACAAGGGCAAAGGGTTCATCGAGCCTGGGGGGTCTGTCACCGGATTGGCCGTCGAGGCGGTCGGTGCTGCGCCATTTGTCACAAAAGTTGCCATTGCTGCCTGGTTTGCCTGGAGAGCATTGTTAATCACATCCTGCTCATCCTCCATTGTCGGAGTCTTTATTGGTAACTGCTGCTTGTCGTCGTTTGCATTTATTCTGTTCACCGCAATTGTCGCGAGCTCTGCCAGATTCTTAACGGTTCATATGCACTAACGAATCGTGAGAGGTTGTTGTCTTGCAATTAATGTGTTAGCTGCCCCTCTAGTGCCACTGCGCTCTGATACCAAGTGTTGCACCGAGGGGGACATGGGTGGTTCACATGGATGTGGTATGGAGCAACAGACGTTTTGAGAAATCGGGACAATTGGATAATTTGTATTTAGCAGTAGATGTACTTCGTTGACAAGTATCAAGTCAAGCGCATATATACAATGACTAGAACCATAATGAGGCATATGTTGGGTCTCGTGCACTCGAGCCGAGTGAAGCGTGCGATGTTATGTTATGAGTGGTTTCTTTGAGAATCTCCAAAAAGGAGTCAAAGGTTTCATGTAACATCAAGACATAGTTTTATAAAAAGTCTAGTGCCATCAAGAAGTCGATTGAACAGGATCGAATCATCGACACACTTCGTGATACTTCCGTCGACCCGTCTGGAAAGTGGTGAAAGGTATCGGAAGCTTAGAGATTGAAACACCGGAGGTCAGAGGAGGTGGCCAAAATTCCCTCACCCAATCCGTGTGAAGATCCTGAGATCAACGTACGGAGGGCCATAAATGTAAGGACAGAAAACCCCACTTGCGGAGTTTAGGGACTCGTGTATGTCCGGGAAATAACAGTCTCCCCCACTCCTCCACTCACACAAAACCCTCGAAAACCCTCTCTTGAACAGTCAAAAGTTCCTCCATTGAGAGGTTTGTTATTTTTCATAGAAGTGTGGTGGTTTCATGTTCCATAGTTGATGTACATGAGTGCCTAAAATCTGTGCGTGGGAATTTTTGTCCTTGAATTTATGGTCCACTGCGTGTTCTTATCCGGTTTGTAAACTATTTGGCTGAGAGCACTTTGGCCAACTGTCCCATCATCAATGTTCAAGTTCCCTAAGTATCTTACAGGTACAAGATGGAAATGATGTTGGGCTAACCTGGATAACAACACTTCCTTCCTCCTCCTGTAATTGGACTGAAGTGAGTGCCCTGCTGCGTTCTGACTACCGACTTAACAAATGAGGACCAGAAGGAGGAAGAGATGGACGTCGAAGGGAAGGGATGAGTGTGGAGGGAGAGGAGGAAGAGGAGGAGGATAAGGGTGAGAGGGAGCAGAGCTCAGGGAGGGTGCGGTGGAAGAGGGTAGGAAGGAAAATGAGACAGGGAGAGCACGAGGTAAAGATAAGGACATGTCTGTGGAAGAGAGAGAGAGAGAGAGAGAGATAGAGAGAGAGAGAGAGAGAGAGAGAGAGAGAGGGAGAGAGAGAGAGAG
>SZWC01004950.1:131056-163837 GCA_023375785.1 Penium margaritaceum
GAGAGAGAGAGAGAGAGAGAGATTTTGAAAATCATGAAAAAATAAATTTCCAGAGAAAGCGGGAGAGGGGAAACCTGCTGCAACAAACCCCTTACTTGTGGCTGCTATTTTCTGCATGTCGCTTCATCCATTCGTTATCTGCCACAAACAATGTTGGATGAGATAATAGTCAGTCCGGAACAGAGGAAGGAGCATCATACATGAACATGAGGAGAGAAAAAGTAGGAGAGAGACCCACATGAGATGTGACTGTGACTTTGGAGACAAATCACGTCTTTACTAACCCTAGATGTCCACAAGTGCATATGTTTTTCGTGTCACTTTCGAGAATACAGCAAAATCAGAGTCACAGAAATCACGTGTACCCATTTTGAAATAACACGTAAAACGTATGGTGGATGACTTGCAAACCCAAAGCATTGGAAATTTCAACTTGAATGCAGTGTGGGGGAAAACAATTATTGGGGATGCAAAGGAGAAAGAGAAGCGATGAATATGGTCAGGGAATGTGAGAGGTGCAAAGAAGATATTGCATTGACTGACCTAGAACTTCATTACACGTTGCCCTCTTGGTCGGATCCTTGCACAGCATGCGCCGCACCAGATTCTGAGCACCTTCCGAAATCTTGGGCCATGGATGGCTTGTCAGACGGACGGGTTTCCTCATAATGGAATTGAGGAGTTCCTTGTCTGTAGCTTCCCAGAAAGGAGGCACACCCGACAGCAGCACATGCAGCACCACGCCTGCACTCCACACATCTGCTGCAAATTCATAGCACCCTCGTATGACCTCTGGTGCCATGTAGACGAATGAGCCTACAACGTCTTGCAGCAGCTCACCTGAACAAGGCAGGAAAAGAGGGATGGTGGGTGGTAAGAAAAGAGTAGGAAGCAATTCTGATTTTGAGGAGGAAGGGAGTATTTTAAGGAGAATGTGAGGATGTATGATCAGGAGGATAAGAGGGAAGGTCGACCAGCAGTAGCATCTTAATAGACTCTTGACATGTCGGTAAGCTCGGTTAGTCACAGTGCCCCTGCACAGACACTGTCAGGCGATTGCCCCAGTTTAGCATCACAATGAAGCTTAAAAGAAAGATGAGGATGTGAAAGATCATGGGGTGGGGGGTGGGGGGAGGGGGTACCATAAAACAATAAAATAGGGAGATATTCAGCTCACGAGAGAACTGAATTGGAAACCAGGGAGAAAAAAAGCTGAGAGCACAGTGTTGCGGCTATTAGGATCTGTATGAAGAAAGCTTCAGACTTTGCAATCGAGTATGACCTTTTCTCACCATGCTTCAGAGAAACTGCAACTCCAAAATCAGTGAGCTTGATGTCGGTGCCGTCACTGTTTGAAGATCTGAGCAGAAGGTTTTCGGGTTTGATGTCACGATGAACAATGCCGAGACGGTGGCTGTCGCGAATGGCTGTCATGAGGTGGTACAGCACCACTGCTGCCTCACGTTCTGAATAGGGCCTCTTTGCTTTGATGCGGTCAAACAAGTCACCTCCCTCGCACAGCTCCATGATGAGATGCACAACCTGAAAGCAAAAGGGAATGATCAGTGATGCCTCGTTGGTCCATGGGCACATCAGCTGTCAGGCAGAAGTCACAGCCAACAACAAAATACATGATAGTCGTGGTGTTTGTTACAGCCTAGATCAAGAATTGTAGTGCAATTGGTCGAATTGGATGTAATGGAGGTGTAGGGAGAGGCAGCTGCAGCTGCGACTGTACAGAAGCATTGGCAGCGGTGGTGGGGGTGATGGCGGCGGCGGCAACGGCACTGATGGCAGTGGTTGTGGTGGTGGTGGTGGTGGTGGTGGTGGTGGTGGTGGTGGTGGTGGTGGTGGTGGTGGTGGTGGTGGTGGTGGTGGTGGTGGTGGTGCTGCTGCTGCTGCTGCTGGTGGTGGTGGTGGTGGTGGTGCTGCTGCTGCTGCTGCTGGTGGTGGTGGTGGTGGTGGTGCTGCTGCTGCTGCTGCTGGTGGTGGTGGTGGTGGTGGTGCTGCTGCTGCTGCTGCTGGTGGTGGTGGTGGTGGTGGTGCTGCTGCTGCTGCTGCTGGTGGTGGTGGTGGTGGTGGTGCTGCTGCTGCTGCTGCTGGTGGTGGTGGTGGTGGTGGTGCTGCTGCTGCTGCTGCTGGTGGTGGTGGTGGTGGTGGTGCTGCTGCTGCTGCTGCTGGTGGTGGTGGTGGTGGTGGTGCTGCTGCTGCTGCTGCTGGTGGTGGTGGTGGTGGTGGTGCTGCTGCTGCTGCTGCTGGTGGTGGTGGTGGTGGTGGTGCTGCTGCTGCTGCTGCTGGTGGTGGTGGTGGTGGTGGTGCTGCTGCTGCTGCTGCTGGTGGTGGTGGTGGTGGTGGTGCTGCTGCTGCTGCTGCTGGTGGTGGTGGTGGTGGTGGTGCTGCTGCTGCTGCTGCTGGTGGTGGTGGTGGTGGTGGTGCTGCTGCTGCTGCTGCTGGTGGTGGTGGTGGTGGTGGTGCTGCTGCTGCTGCTGCTGGTGGTGGTGGTGGTGGTGGTGCTGCTGCTGCTGCTGCTGGTGGTGGTGGTGGTGGTGGTGCTGCTGCTGCTGCTGCTGGTGGTGGTGGTGGTGGTGGTGCTGCTGCTGCTGCTGCTGGTGGTGGTGGTGGTGGTGGTGCTGCTGCTGCTGCTGCTGGTGGTGGTGGTGGTGGTGGTGGTGGCGGCGGCGGCGGCGGCGGTGGTGGTGGTGGTGGTGCTGGTGGTGGTGCTGCTGCTGGTGGTGGTGGTGCTGCTGGTCATGGTTTTGGTGGTGATGGCGGTGGTGGTGGCGGCAGTGGCATTGGTCGGGGCATGGGTGGCAGTGGTGGTGGTAGAAGCGGTGGTAGTGGCGGCGGTAGTGATGGTAGTGTTAGCACTAGTGGCGGTGGTGGTGGTGGCTGTGATGGTTGGGATGGAGGTAGGGGTGGTGGAGGTGGAAGTGGTGGTTGTGGTGAAGGGGTAAACTGGAGGATGGAGCTTCTTGTTTCGGTGTTGTTTGTGACGGCAATGAGCTAGGTGAAGGTGACAGCAAAGGTGGCATTATCGCTGATGGTTGCAGTGTTTTTGGTCATGGTTGTGCTGGCGACAATGAGAGTGTTCTGGGTCATGGAAGTATCAAATGGTTGTTTGGGCTGTTCGTTTCTGTGTGGCTAAATACCCTCTCTTCGCAAAAGAAAAACCCCCTGCCATAACACCAGATTGCACCTTTGTTGCTTCCTTTTTCTCCACCCCATGCTCACCTTGTCCTCTTCAATGACTTCCCCAAGTTGCACCACATGCGGATGCCCCTTGAGGGCTTTCATGGCATCCACCTCCATCCTCAGTAACTCACGGTCCTTGCGGGTTGTCAGCACCGACTTGTCGATACTCTTGCAAGCCCACATTGCCCCAGTTCCCTTCTCCTTCACTGCCCGGATCTGCCCAAAGCTACCTTCTCCAAGCTTCTGCTTCACAATGTACTTCGCTTTCAGGCTGCCAGAAGGCAGACCAAACTCCCCACGGGCAGTTCCTTCCCGTTTGGTGCGAGGAGATCGAGGGCTCACAGCGTTTGGCCCAACCCTGATTGGAATGTGGGACTTGCATAGAGATGAACTTTCTCCCTTTGCCTTGATGGTGTGGTATTCTGCCACTCTCCTTACATGGGAGTGGTCCCAGCGATCAATGCGCTTCTCAGTCACAGGTTCAGACTGTGCAGCAGAGGTTGACTGAGTCTCCTGTGATGTGCCCCCTGCCTCTTTTCTACATTTCATGAGGCGGTGGTGGTTGTGGTTTGCCCTCATGCCCTTCTCGACCTCTGAGCTTCCTTCCTCTGATCTCCACCAAGACTCTTCCACCGTGTGGTTGCCTTGCTGCTGGAGTAGCTTGCGTAAATGGCTTTGGCCCGTGCCCTCAATCAATGATCTCTCAGATGCTTTTCCAGGCTGAAGCTCAAGTGCCAGATCCAGCAGCCAGTCACTCCCCACGCTTCCCAGATCCTCCTCCATGTCCTTTGCGCGCAGCATCGACAGAACCCGCTGCTTCCCCTCCAGCTGCTGCTGCTGCCGACTGCTGTTTCCACCCCCTTCATCAAGTAAAAGACCCACTGTCCCTGCCTGCAGCCTTCCATACCAGCACTGGCTCCTCCCGCTCCAGACCTGGAACCCGACCACTGTATCGCACTGAAGTCCAGATCCAAGGCCACAGGATAATCGCTATCTTCAGATGAGTTGCTGCCCTTTAAGCCCTGCACTGAAGATGGCCCTTGAGGAAGAGATCCATTTGGACTAGGACCCCCTGAAGGCGAGCTGGGCACTGACCAAGCCAGCCCTCCTGCTCCAGTAGTTGCCATGGCTGCTTTGGCCGCTGAGAAGTTAGGGGAGAGGGGGCTGGGGAACCTGGATGCCCTACTGCAGGGATTGTGGTGGTGCAGCAGGGGGCAGCTGTGCGTAGAGTCGGAGGAAGATCGCTGGGGAGAGGAAGTGCGACCGTGGACCCTGTCAGCCAGTGAAGGGCCTTCAGGCAGCATGTTTCCATGAGAGGCTGGTCTGCGAAGAGGCTTTTTTCTTCCCACCTTGTCAGTGTGGAGAATTGCGGCCACCTTGGGAGGGATGTTGCTGTTCTGAGGAGTGACATTGGAGACTCTTAGTGGTGGGGAAGGAGACCGATCCTGCGGCCACAGCTCCAAGCTGGGCTGGCTGGTTAGCGTCCCTGCATTTGGGTGTGGAGCTTGGGTGAATGTCTGAGCTGTCGCGGTGAGCTCTTGCCGCAACGTCGTCCTGGGAGGAATGCTGATTGTGAGCCCTTCACTGTAATGAACTCCGGGAGCAAGGCGTTGCGGGGATAGCACATCCCCGTCTTTGTTCTTGTCGTCCACATGGGCTGTGGCAAGAATCATTGCTTGCTGTTTCTCCCTCGCGAACTCTCCCTCCAACTCCTCTCCAGGCTCAGTACTCAAGCTCAGCCCGATCAGTCTTGCTGCCTCCCTCTCCCTTTGCAACGAAGTTGAAAAGGGAGTGCTGGGAGCTGAGAACACTCCCCGTCCGCCACCGCGTCCTGCCCCTAACTCTCCTTTTTCATGCCGCTCAGAAACCACCCAAGGATCTTTCTGCTGTCCACTCGTCAAGCTGTCTGCGTCTTTGCACCGACAGCGACTGAGCCGTGGGCGTTTGCCTCCCATCGGAGGGCTCATCTGAATCCTCAACGTTGCTCCCACTCTCATGAACTTCATTTGGGGCGATGGAAATACCACGGGTGGATCCCTCAGAACGCGAGACGACGTGGTGGTCCACTGCCACGTCAGCTTTCAAGACATAGGAAGGCGCAGGGAAGTCAAAATTGCACAGGCCCATCGACGATCCGCTGCCACCTCCATCTCTCACCCTATCTGCTTCATGTCCTCTGCGCTGCTGCTGGTGCTGCTGCTGCTGTCGCCTCCGTGAGGAAACAGCAGTCTCAAAGCTTCGTTCCAGCGCTGTGAGTCCAGCATCCGTCAGAATGTCAGCCAATCTGACCTCAGCTTTCACCAGTCCATGCGCCTGGCACCACCTGACAGCAGCCGCAAGATCAGACAGGCTCTTAGGGGCCTTCGAGGATGTTTCCAGAGTATCACCAGCCTGGCAGCCATGAGTGAGGAGGCTTGAGGCTTCTGCTTGAGAGCCTTGAACTGTAAGGCCGCGGAAGCCATCTAAGGAAGAAAGCCGGCGGTGCCGGCTTCTGCTGCCGCCACCTGCGCCAGAGCTGCCGAGTCCGCCTGCGCCCTTGGCAGCAGCAAAGATCGCTGATATATGCCTCCCTTCAATCTTGCTCTTGCCGTAGGCGCCGACGCTGCTGACTCCCATGTGTCCCATCCTGAATTGGCGGCGCAAGCACCGTGTGTGCACTGCGGCAGTTCAACTGCTATCCTTGGATGAAGATTCGTCGCTCTTCTGTTTCTTTCTTCCTCATGAGGAGCAAGGAATTCTCAATGTCAGAAGCTTTCCTTCAGTGTCACTAGTGCAGCTTCCAAGGCGAAAAGTCAAGGAAACAGAAGGGAGAGTGCTAGAAGATGAAAATTTTCCCGCTGCTCTCCACTAAGATGACGTGCAGCCCGCAAAGGCAGCGCCCAGAGCGGAGGTGAGGCCAAGAGTCTGCGTGCCTTTGCCTCGTGGTGTCTTGCGACAAAGACGGAAGCACGGAGGCACTGTCTTGTTGCCTGCGTGTACACGGACTGGATGGGCTTCTGTTGGCTTGGGAAGGTTAATGTCTGCAGAAAACGTTGACCTTCTGTCTGCCATTCAATCACGGACAAGTACTGATGCCGAGTGACGTGTGCTCATCAAGGTAAGCCGATGTCGGCGGGCTCAACGGCAGACATAAGACTGGCTTCAACGATTTGTATCTGCGTTCAGGGGCAGGGAAGATGTTGGTATGTGGTTGGGCAAACGAGGGAAAATTCGTCTCAGGGAAACTCTCGGCTTTTCCAAGCCCCATCCCTGCTGCTGCCACGTGGATCGTCGGAGAGAACATTCCACGATGACATTCTGCAACAGCTGGGCTCCTGCACATGCCTCGCGTCGAGTCGCCACCTCGCGCGAGGCGGTGGCTGCGGTGCGAGGGGCGGCTGTGCGGTGCGAGGGGCGGCTGTGCGGTGCGAAGCGCACAGTCTCAGGCGCAAACGGATGTTCATCCGGTCCGGCCGATCGTTGCTCGGCGAAGATGGGCTGCCGTTGGATTCCATTGGTCCACCTGGCAACCGACCGCTGCAAAGCTGCAAGTATTTGGAAGAGCGGAAAAAGTGTGCGCCGCCATGCTTTCATCAAACAGCTGCGCTTCTATGTATGTCGTCTGAAAATTCTGGCACTCTTTATTGTAACTCATACTGGTGTACGCATGCAAGTTATGATGAGAAAAGACAAAAACTGGTTTCCCCAAGCGCGCTCACTGAATTCCGATTGAGCTCTTTCTGGTGAAAAGAGCATCTTGCATGCTTTGTGGTAGTAGGGAAACGTAGTCAGTGACCTGCATGAACAAACCCAAGAGAAACTCTTCTTCGAAAAACATAGCGCGAATTAGTTTTCAAGCAAAATAAATCTGCTTTCAAGTACATAAAGAACTTCATTACAATGGTTGAGCAAAATTTAGATGATAAAAAGACCCCACATACTAAATCAATAGCTCACTGGATGAATTTCTAATTACAATTATTAATGTAAATATAAATATATTCTTGCTTCCAATATGCACCCCATGGGGAAGTCAGTCCTCATTATGTTAAAATCCATTTAAGCCCAATGATTAAACTATACCTTGTGTTGAAGTTTAAAAAACACAATCATACATAACCCTTGTCACAGAACCTAGCAGAGTACAGAGTGACCACAACCTCTAACTCAAAGGAAAGTCAAAAATAACATCACAAAATTTTGTTATGTAAACAAAATTATTTTATATTTTATTAAAATAGTGAAGATTAAGCACTTCATTTCAACATGGGACTGATGCCTTCCATCTCGTTCTTGTTCGATCTTCAATCTCGCTCCACAAAGTGGAATATAAGAAAATTCATTCATCCATGAAAATGAGTCTAAAACATTTTCTTCTTCAATTTCATGTTGGGGTGATAGATACTTCCATTTAAAATCTTAAAAATCTATGAAAAATAAAAACACATTTTTCATGTATTCACCACACCTCTCCATAAATTCGCCTTTTGGAGGTATATATGTTATTCAAAATGTGAATAGTAGTCTTTGAAATTTTACCAACTTCAGTTTTCTTCTAGAGTTACTCAAGATTAAATACATGCCTCACTTTTTTCTTCAATATCAATGTAAGGTCACCATTCATGATAACATCAGAGCCCACTCGAAGGGCCTAGTGGATATGCATGTGATACATTCACTCACTACCTGACAACTCCATGAAGTGCTAAAAGCATAATATAGTATGTTTTGTGCACTTCGCATAATAATCCAACCTTGAAAAGAGGTTATTCACATCTCGTTGTTCTATGTAGAAATATGCATACATAATATATCACAAAAATCATATGAGAAGTGGAACTTCTAATGGGGACATACATGGTTTTAAATGGTCATGCAACATGACTCATTTTATGAAACAAACATGAATATAGCCAGAGGCAAAAATTTACATGTACAAAAATTTACTTTACTACACTAGCAAAACATTTTAAGCATACAACTGTTATTCTATGATGAAAACAAGGGAAAAAACGAATTATCTCAATTCATAAATGGCATTATTAGAACGTGGGGAAGTGTAATATTAACATGAATGATGCCATGTAAATAAAAATAACTAAAAAGGCAAAATCATGCGTGGGAGGACAATTATTGACATGGGTTAACATTAAAGAAATAAGAATACAATTGAACAAGATAAGAAAATACAAAGACTCAGTAAAATATGACACAGTCTCAAATAATCATTCAATAGTATCTAATGATTCTTTTAGGGAATCTAACTGGGCAAAGGAGAAGAAAACAAATTTGAAGCGATAAGACAATGTTGGGGTTTTGGAGCTTGCAGTGACGAAGTCACCGCGTGCTTTGATGCAGGAAGGGTGTCTTTCTGCAGTCCAGGATCACTATGCCCAGTAAGCAAACCTTGTACTCCAATGTGCAGAAGCGCAAGACTTGGATTGAAACTTGCACTTGAAAAATACTATCAAGTACAAGTATGGTACAAGGAAACAGCGACGAAACACAGCTCTGTTCAATGCTCAGACACAACCTGCCCCATTTGAGGGCGTAACACCTTACTAGGCCGTCAAGGCTGTCATTGCAAGGTTTTAACCACGGTTTCCATAATTTCAGGTGAAATAGCCTCCAAGTTGTCAGGGCACCCTCCTCTCAATGTTGGCAGCCACTATCAAACTTACAAGGTCGTGAAAGGACTTCTCACCCTACAAGCCAAGCTGACAGAGTACTGCTAGGCTTACTAGGTCGACATAAGGGGACTCCAGCAAGATACATAGCTTCTACTTCCTCCTATCCAGGCTGACATAGTACTGCCAAACACACTAGGTCGACAGAGGGAGACTCCAACAGAGTCCGACTGTTCAGACAAAATCAGCTTTGTAAAGCAGAGCTGAGGTTAGACACTAACTCTAGGCTCTCACGACTAGATACAACTCCTGGCCCAGAGATGGACAACGTCAAGGAAGACAGCTCAAGCTAAGTAGCTTGAGTCTTGCATGTAATCTGGCCACCAGAACGAGGTAGCCAGGCCTTCTTCTCGTCAAGGGCGACCTCCTACTCAGGCTGGCAGACTGCTGCCAGGCTTATTGGGGTCTTGAGATGAGATCGACTGTAGAGTCTTGGTCTGAGGTGGTATATGGTAGAGATGGGCTGCTGGTCGAGTTGTTGGAGTTTCTTGTGGAGTTGCTTACTGGGTTGTGTTGGTGTTATTGTAGTTGTTGGAGTTGCCTGAATGATTGATTCCAGTCTGCTTTTAGATTGTGATCCTGGCAAGTTGACCAGCTGCTTTGTGCCCAGAGGAAAATTCCTACTGCAAGGTCATAGCTTCCTCCTCAAGGGATCTACCTGGTCCAAGGCACGTAGCTCCCTCCTCAAGGAAGCTTCCTAAATGCTTGCAACTTGGCCTGGTCCCAGGTGCTGAGTCGTGCATGTTGCCTTTTGTTGATGTTTGTGGGGTGCAGCAAGGGTTTGATTCCTTGCTATTGGGACCATTGTGCTTGGAGAATAACCATAGAAAGAGTAGGAAGCTAGAACCAGGAGAATGCTGGAACTGAATGACTCTAGTTGATCACAACTATAGCACAAGAAATAGTACAGCAAACACAGCTCAACTAGAGACTAACTCTGGACTCTCACGCCTAGATACAACTCCTGGCCCACAGGTGGGCAACACCTAGCAAGAAAAATCTAGCAAAGTAGATTGAGACTTGGCCATAGTCTGGTCATCTCTTCTAGGTAGTCAAGCCTTCAGATAGTCAGGGGCGTCCTCTTGC
This sequence comes from Penium margaritaceum, assembly GCA_023375785.1. Classification (NCBI taxonomy): domain Eukaryota; kingdom Viridiplantae; phylum Streptophyta; class Zygnematophyceae; order Desmidiales; family Peniaceae; genus Penium; species Penium margaritaceum. The sequence continues at coordinate 141,001 of SZWC01004950.1, forward strand.
CCAGGCTGGCAGACTATTGCCAAGCATACTGAGGACTTGAGAAGAGTGTCTGCAGAGTCTTGGCCTCAAGTGATGTCTGGAACTGGTGGGGGCTACTGTGGTAGACTGCAGGCAGAAAGCTTGGTGATGACTAAGTTGTTGATTGCAGACTGCCAAGCTGGCCACCTTCTATAGCAGGCTGCTGGCAAGTTGACAGCTGTCTAGGCTGATGGAAGCTTCCCGCTTCAGGTGGGAAGATTCCTAGCCTAGGAATCAACCTGTAAGAAGTAGCCCCTCTAGTAGCTCCTACTGCTGAGTCGTGCATGGCTGTGCTGATGGCACCTCCATTCCAACGTGCTGTCATTGAACCACGCAAAACTATATCATTTCTGATGTTCCAGATCGTAGCATTGACATCTACACTCGCATCAGATCTTGTTGCAAAAGCTTTGTCACATCTTCTTGCGAGACTGCTGCAATTGATGATGATGGTAGTTGTGCCAGTTGAAGCTGATGCTATAGATGCACTAACTGTTAAATCTGGGACAACTGCTTTTGAAGCTGTGGATAGTGAGCTTCAAAACGTGTTTCAATGAACTGATGCCACAAGACTCTATTTGAACGCACGTTGTCTTAGCGTGACCTTGTCCAAAGCGCCTCGTCTCTTGAGCACTTCGGCGCCTCAACTACAGCTTGCTCTCTCCTTGGACCACATCCTTGGTCCATACACGAGCTTTGCGCTGAGAGGTCATTGAACGCTTGAGAGTCTATGAGTAGGCTCTCCATATTGAGGTTGCCAAAAGCTTCCTCAATAGCTTCATGTGTGCAGGGATGCCACGTCACGAGCTGACCCTGCCACTGGTAAGAGATGACCAACGTCATCCTTTAAGGCTTCAGTTGTAATTGTTGCTTCTTGCTGATGGCACGGGTCTGCTGCTCTAATCGCATGTTGATCATGTCCAGACGTCCTTGTGCTCTGATACCATGGTGAGGTTTAGGAGCCTGTAGTTACGAAGTCACCGTGTACTCTGATGTAGCAAGGGGGTCTTGCTGTAGTCTAGGATCTCTATGACGAGTAACCAAGCCTTGTACTCCAGTGTAAGAAGTGGAAGACTTGGATTGAAACTTGTAATTCAAAAATATAATCAAGTACAAGTATGGTACAAGGAAACAGCGGCAAAACACAGCTTAGCTTAATGCTCTGACACAACCTGCCCCATTCGAGGGCGCAACACCTTCTTAGGTTGTCAAGGCTATCGTTACAACGGTCTAAGTATGGTCACCTATGTTCAGGGGAAATGACCTCTAGGTTGTCAGGGCAACCTCCTCACCACGTTGGCAACCACTGCCAAACTTATTGGGTCGTCAGAGGACTTCTGACCCTCCTAGCCACGCTGGTAGAGTGCTGCTAGGCTTACTAGGTCGACAGAGTGGAACTTCAGCAAGATACAAAACTTTTAGATCCTCTAAACTATGCTGAGAAAGCACTGCCAAACACACTGGGTCGACAAAGGGAGACTCTAATAGAGTCTGACCGTCCAGACAGAATCAGCTCTATAAAGTAGAGCTAAGCTTAGACACTAAATCTGGGCTCTCACGCCTAGACACAACTCCCGGCCCACAAATGGGCAATGTGATGCAAGACAGCTCAAGCTAAGCAGTTTGAGTCTTGCACATAGTCTTGCCACCATAGCGAGGTAGTCAGGCCTTCAGATAGTCAGGGACATCCTCCTGCCAAGGCTGGCAGACTGCTGCTAGGCTTACAGGGGTCTAGAGATGAGAGCAACTGCACAGTCTTGGTCTGAGGCGGTGTCTTACAAAGATGGACTGCTGGTCGAGTTGTTCGAGTTCCTTGTGGAGTTGCTTACTAAGTTGTGTTAGAGTTATTCGAGTTGTTGGAGTTGCTGAATGACTTAGTCGAGCCTACTTTTATACTGGGATCCTGGCAAGTTGACCAGCTGCTTTGTGCCCAGAGGAAACTTCCTGTTGCAAAGTCGTAGCTTTCTCCTCAAAGAATCTCTTGGTCCAAGGCACGTAGCTTCCTCCTCAAGTAAGCTTCCTGAATGCTGGCAACTTGGGCGTGGTCCCAGGTGCTGAGTCGTGCATGTTGCCACTGACGCACGGTGGTCCCCACTCTTGGCTCCGCATGCAACTACTGAGTCGTGCATGTAGTACCTTGTGTAGTTACTGAGTTGTGCATATGGTAGTTGATGTAATGCTGAGTCATGCATGCACCACCTGATGCGGAGTGGTCCCTACTCCAGAGCCCTACTTGCATGTGCAGATGCAAGCGGTCCCAGCAGTCCAATCAGGTGTAGCCCCACCCTGACTGGTCTGGGCCAAGTACCCAGTAGTGCTTGCTTGCACTGCACAACTGCTAACCAAGCTGGGCTAGCAGGCATGCATAGCCCTGTTGTGTATGCAACACACAAATGCAGGCTCCTTTCCCCCCTTGGAGCTAGATGCCAGAATTTGATATGGCCTGTACATCAGAAAATTCGTGGTCAAGCCGCAACTGGGTATTTATAGATAAAAATCCGTAACTTGGTGTACAAACCTCCGATTGCCGATCCGACTGCGCCATGTGGAAGCTGTCGCTCAGCGCAGTTATCGCTCACTTTAATAGAAAAAAACTTATTTTAGACCGAAGACATTGCATTCACGTTGTAACTAAGGAGAAGGACCAAAAATGTTTTGAAGGTTAAGATCATACGGACTAAACATACTCAACATAAACTAATACACCAACCAAACATTTCAAGCTTGGTCGCAAACATGGTTTGAGACATTATTTTAAGTATTGCCTTTATACTGATGCATATCAGTTTTGTTCAAACTCTAGAATCGATTCTTGGTTGGCGATGAATCTTGAAAAAGCATGAACAAAGCTCAAATGTATCCCCTTTGTTTTATGATTATTGAATAATCCTTGAAACATATTTAGGAATGTAGAATTGATTTCAAACATTATAATATTTTTTTACGTAGTCTCCTAATTCTATGTAATGGAGTTGACAGAATCCTTGGTTGACTAGGCCCAAACCGCGATGCTTGAGGGTCTCCAAGTCTCAAGCCATCCCGTCTCACCATCCACAGCACCAAGTGACCCCACTCGAGCCACATGGCTCCTTCAACCGGTCGGTATGGCAGTACCACACTACACTCCCCCACACTAAGAGTGAGGGTCTCCTCCGCATCTCTGGTAATCACGACATGGGATTTGAGCCCTGGAGCTCTGATACCAATGTGACAAATCGGAAAAACCCTTGGCAGCCTAGGCTAAAACCATAATGCTTGAGGGTGTCCGACCCTTAAGCTATGCTGTCTCTCCGCCCATAATCGAAGGTGACCCCGCTCGATCCATGTGGCTCCTTTGACCGGTCGGCTTGGCACTGCCATGCTACAATCTAGGTCGGAAATATAATTTTTCTACCCCAAACGCCTTCTCTATTTGGATTTTTTCTATAAGAAAGTAAGTATTTGCACAAAAATTTCAAATCGCTTACATTTATTTAGACAAATCAGCCCATTTTGGGAAAATTTAAGGCTCGTCAAATGATTTGTGCCACTTGCTTCCTTCACTTTATACTCCTCTATTCAAGGATGTATTTTGCGATGCTATGAAAAGATGTAATACCAATTGGTTGACTTCACTCCTCACTTGCACTAGGAGAGATGGCTCACCACATCCCACCACCCCTCCTCTCCCATTGCTCACTTTTTGTCTCCTTTCTCTCTCTCTCTCTCTCTCTCTCTCTCTCTCTCTCTTTATCTCTCTCTCTCTCTCTCTCTCTCTATATATATATATATGTATATATCTCTCTCTCTATCTCTCTCTCTATCTCTCTCTCTATCTTTCTTTCTCTCTCTCATTCCCCTGCTATATATATCTCTCTCTATCTATCTCTCTATATTCATCTCTCTTATTTTACCTCTCTCTCTCTCTATCTATATCTCCCTCTCTCTCTCTCTCTCTCTATCTCTCTCTCTCTCTCTCTCTTTGACTTCCATCATTTTTGCATCCTCCTGCCTTCCTTCATTGCTCTCTTTGGCAAGCAAGGAGGAAGTTGACCTTGAGGAATCTAGGCCACACAACTCAACTAGCGTGATCAACAGTAGGCAAGGTAACATCCAACCACAAAGCCTGTCGCCAACCACAAGACAACAAGGGTGCCAAGCAGACACTAATGAGTACTAACTATTAGACTTGGACTTGCCATTATAATGAAAACTGTCTATAACTTTGCTGTGCGTTCATATTATTGCAAATCTTCTTGTGCCATATTGGAGCATGGATCAAGCATTCTCATCACACCCATTTAACGTTTTGGGATAGCCATTGTGCTTTTCTTTAACAAAAACCAAGGGTGTAATTTCCACCATTTCAAGTTGCATAAATAGGAAACCATAGGTCATTTTTTTAAAATATAACATTTTAACATTTTGTTTGATTTTGAAACATTAATTGTATAGATAAAAATGTCCACTTTGACATATTTTTCATGATCGACATGTCAAAATGTCTAGCTCAAAAGTTTTGGCATGCAACTCGAATGATTCCATTGGCATAGAATTCAAATGAAGAAAATGACTTGGGCATTTTCCTGCCTTGGGGTTTTATTGGTTGGCCCTCCTCCCACTCGTAATCTTACATTAGATATCATTGCTAGAGTAAGATCTTGCGTGTGACACATTTGACCTTGTCCACACATCCTTTGCTAGAAAATAAACAGCCAAGACGGCTCTCCATGTAGCAAACAAGGAATGTAACACGGAAGGAACATGGATTTCAAATAAATCAAGTGGAAAAAAACTCCAATTAGGTGAAGGTTGTAGGCCTTTTCTTATTCGTCGGCTTTGGCCAAGTTAATCAACATTCGACAATACCATGGCATAACATTGCCCATTTAATGATATATGTGTATTAGTTTTTTTTATCTTATTTAATATCACCCAGTATCAAATTACTCGTGTTTTATTCAATAACGTTTTAAGAAAGAAGGTTCCACGTATTGTTTTTCATGAATATTAATAACTCATAGATGTTGTTCATGTCCACATAATATTATTTCTTTGAGACTTCTGTAAGTTAGGCTCGGGAGGTTTCATTCTCTGGAACATCATAGATCCACCCTCGTGCGTGACTAGTTTAAAATACATGTGAGGTTGTTTTTAGGTGATTTTGTACCTAGACTTTTAACGCATTTTATTAGTCTATAATATTACCTAGAGACTAGTGAACAGACGTAGTAGTATGGATCTTCTTTCCTTAATTTGTTCTAGATACACTTTCCTTATCCGAAGTATTAAACTACGGATTTGAATTCCATTTACAAAAGAATGGTGAGCATAGTAAGGACTTCACCTCTTCTTCTGTGGGTGTGAGTGAGGAAGAGCGTTAAGAGAAGTTTGTGTACATTGTTTTGATCATGGTGTTGTAATGGGTTGGATAGAATCCTTAGCTATCTAGGCCAAAACCGTGATGCTCGAGGATTGCCGACCCTTAAGTCATCCCGTCCAACCGCCCATAGGCTAGGGACCCTCTCTGGATCCACATGGCATTGACTACGTGCTACACAACCCACATCCAAGAGTGAGCCGCCCGCAGCATCCACACATTGGACTCGAACCCCGACGCTCTGATACGAATGTAACGGATTGAACGGAATCGTTCGCAAACTAGGCCAAAACCACAATGCTTCAGGGTTGACAACCCTTAAGCCATCGTGTACGACCGCCCATAGGCCAAGGACCCTCGCTTGATCCACGTGGCACCGGCCACGCACTATTAGTCTATTGTAGAACTATCCCTTACATTATAATAAATCATTGTGGCATCGTGTGGACACTAGCGGCTCACCAAAATATTTATTTTTGCAATGTTTTTTGGAGGGCATTTGGTTGTGCATGAGTTTGAGCTTTTGCACGGGACCTTTTTCAAGACTGAAAAATCATATCCTTTCAGATTCCAACTCAACGGATTCTGTAGTATTTATGCAAAACGTGAAACCAACACGCTTGTTGTGATGGTTTGATTGTTTTAGGCTATATTCTAGGCCATGTTTCGGAGAAGGGCGTCATAGTTTACATGTCTGCGTAAGCATCAGTGTTAGCCTCATACATACACGACTTGAATATTTACCAAGCCACATCCAAATATTTTTTTAAAAACTATGCCATACCCATTTTTATGGCTATGTTGATCGGCCACGGAAGTCCCCGATCAAGCAAAGCCAGGGGGCTGATGTGTCACCCCCTCGGCTTCGCTCACCTGCTTCACCCCTACATCCATGAATGTGGGTTTGCGAGTAAAATAAAAGGTTAATTGCACGATCATAATCACACAAAAGGGCCTTTTAAAATTTTGTTTTTCGCGGAGAATCAAACCCATTAGTATCCATGCACACTGTCTTCAAACCCTAACCCAAATTACACTAGGGTTTTTGGGGTTTTATTTTTACGCATTCTCTTACTTGGCCGTGCGGTAGCGGGGCCTAGTAGGTTCCCTTTCAACGCATGGTGAGTTTTTGACCCCCCACTAAAAACTCTCACAAACCTTTATGAGAAAAGACAAAAACCTTTGTATAGAGGGGTTTGGGTTTTTCCTTAAATGTCTGATGATGTTAACATATTGTCGTTGGATGGCATGTCGCATGGACATAGCGTGTACATTTGGATATGGCGATTGTTTTTGCATGGTTAATGTGCAAAACGTGGATATGGCAATAGATATTGAGAATTCTGTGGATATATGGTCAGTCCCCTCTTTGGAAAATGTGCTTGTTGGTAGAGGAAGGTGTTTTGGACGTGACTGGGTAGAGAAAGCACGGTTTTGGGTAGGAATGATGGTCTAGTGAGTCCATGACTGGAATACTCTCTAGGTGCCGCAAGTGACAAAAGGTACAACTTTAGCGCGGTTACTCGAGATGCAACACTGATACCCTCGAGGCTGTCATAGGATCTTTCTTTCCATCTTCAATGTGTTCTTCGTGCAGCATCGCACCCTGAAATTTGCCTGGTCATTCCGAGAATTTAGGCATGTTTGTTTTGACTCTTGTCATCGCGTTATGGTTTGTCTCGCAAGAATTCTCTCACTCACAGAACACTACAGATAGATAGGTTATTATGTTTATCGTCGCTAGAACGCGACTGATCTGCGCATTTGTCTGGGAAATTATTCACTTCCTTTAATGCCGTGATGTGCACGTGCATCCGGCCCTTCAGGTTACTATTTACTGCCCTCAATCTCAAACGTAGAAATGACGTACATGCGGTTGTGCGGCGGATGGTCGCGGTACGGAATGCTGCATCTGCAATCTACCATGGCCGACGCCCACAGGAATCACCGCGTTTTGACGTCTGGGCGCCTTTTAAAGCGACGGAATCACCGTCAGTCCCTCTAGACCTCAATCCTTTGGCAGTATCTACATGTAAATCTACAGCATTTGCTGCAAGCATGTAACGTTTTCAAAGGAAAAACTTTGCAGCGCTTTTGCGCGACGCCGCAGATGACTCTAGAAGAAAAACTGCAGGAAAATAGCGCGCAACATGAAATCATCCGAAGCGCCACTCCATCTCGAATTGCCATCGCCCCAGAATTTCATCCACTCACCCTAGATTTCACTAAAAAACATCACAAAAAAACACTCCATAAAAGCTCATTCAGAACGTTCAGGGGTTATTGGTTGAATGTAGGTTTGAGCTCCTCAAAGGCCTAGTGGGATGGGGGCACGAGAGGTTCCCTTTGAACGAAAGTGGGATATAGTCTCCCCCAAAAATATCGCTCGTTTAAAAATTTATTTCAATAAAGTCAAACCAGACAAAATATTTGAAAATTTTACAACGATTCAACAAGTAGTTGGCCTTTTTTAAGTCGGCTTGGCTTTGCACAAAAGCTTCCAAATAATTCTCTACTATTGACTCTAAGTGTTCCCACAATAATGCCTTATCACCTTCAACTTGGCAGAATTATTGTATGGAATCAAATAATTCTTTCTGACTTAACAACACCTATGTTGAAATGGAACTTCCAAAGACCCGCTGCCGCATGGCCTGGGAGGTGCCACCTCCCAGATCATGTGGTAGACCCTTGAATATTACAAGGGGGTTAACCCATTATCTCTCCTCGTATTCGAAATGGAAATCAGGTTATGAGGTGAAAAGAATGGCAACAATTGCCGTGAAATAAAAAGAAAAGCAGAGCACTTCTTTATCTGTGAAAGGAGACATACTTGTTCTTGTGCGATCCATTAAGTTTGGAAAGGTTAACAAAAGATTTGAGTTCACAGATTCAACTTCCATAAGGTGGTGGTGTGGGCATCACTTGTCACATGAGTGGATTCGTGTCAACCATTCAAATACTATGACATTGAGTGATTTAGTCTCTATATATGTCTCTTTTGTACAATTTTCTTTGGTCAGGTCAGATGATTTTTATATGTTTTGACACATGCAAATATCGTAAAGACCTCTACCCAATCATAGTGAAATTAGCATAGTCTATACACAAGGAAAATTAGATGTATTTTGGTTTTTCAAAACCAAAGCCTCAAATATTGGTCTCCCTCTTGTCGTGAATGCTTTCAAAAATAACAACTAGGCATAAAAGTTTCCACTGAAAGCAATTTTCTGGGGTTCATTACCGATTAGATCAGCCCCCACAGTGTTTTCCTCAGTTCTTACCACAACAGGGGATTTCCTAAGCAGTATGACAAGCTGATTAATGTCCTCTTTCTTTGCTACACAGGATCATTTTCTACCCACATGATCAGGTATTCCTAATGAAAACCCCGAATGAGGTAGTTAGAGTACGTGGACATTTTGGGAGAAGTAGAGAGTAGATGGTAAGGTGCTTTAAGTGATGTATGGCAGTGCAAAAAGATTCCAGAAAAACACTTGAATTTGCCCAATGTTTTTACAATATTCATGAAATCATGCGTGACCAAGAATTACCTTTGAGATTGCACTTTCCAAAGAGTAGGTTCAGAGAAAAAAAACCATTTCCTATAGCACATGTACATTGGGTCACATTCAACACTCAAGAATAGAGACGATAACGTTAATAAATTTTGTCTTATCTTTGTATCATCGTATTGATCACGTGTTGTTATTTGTTTTACATGCTCATAATAAATAGATGTTTTTAGATGCGATGGACCAGTTTGTCTCTTGAGCAGCACGTCAATCATTGCAGGAGTGACAACCTGACTATCCCTTGAATTATAGGATAACCATAGCTAAAGCGAAAGAAAACAAGTAAACTCGTAAGCCTGCATTGTTGACATGATCATTCTTATCAGGCCCATTGTATGTTTTCTTCCAATCCATATTCTCTTAAAATGAGACAGAACCTACGCAAAATCATGTGAAGGAGAAAATTCTCTCACAATTTGTATGTAATGGGTCGAGTCTCTAGCTCCTGCTCTGAAGTCGGAGTTTGCAGAATGGCATTCTCATTCCGCGTCAGGGGTTTACCCCCTTCGCAGGACTGAGGGGCAATCGTCATCAACGACCCAGAGCAGGGAGACTCGAATATTTCGAGTCTCCGGAGGCCCATTGTCGTTTTTAACCCTACCCTTGGTTTTGGGACCCAAATTGGGATTTTTACCTCGAACTCGTGTATTTGGACGAGTTATTCTGTTTATTTTATGTCAATGTTTGTCGCAAACGAACTTTGATTTACGTTTTTCCGTTCTGGCACGAAATCGTCGCGTGCGAGGCACGCTGGCGATTTCGCACAAGTTCCCTCGTCCTCACCCTCGCTCCCCCTATCCCTCCTCCTCGCTTGCTCGTTAGCAAGGAGGGCGAGGGGGGACGAGGGCACGAGGCCACGAGGCCTCGCCATCGAGGCCCTCGTGGCCCCTCAGCCGCCGATTGGGCTGAGGTCGCGATCGGCGTCTGGCGGCTGGCCGGCGGGTGGCCGGCCTGTCGCTTGGCCGGCCGTCGGCCGTCCAGCCGGCCGGCAGCGAGCTGGGCGGCGGCCAGCAAAATTCTGGCTGCCGGCAAGCCCTCGCTGACGCGAGGGGTGGTATGCAACCACCCCTCGCTTCAGTGAGGAGGGAGGGCCGAACCGGCCCTCCCGCTACATTCCTCCCCACTTATTATGAACTGTCTCGGTTCATGAACAAAAAGCATGATTGTCAGTTAGTGAGTCATCAACATTGTGAAAGAAAATTAATAATTTCAATCACCAGCTAGACATGAACACATGCATGGTACTTGGACCTAAGCTGCAGCTTGTAGGTCAGCACGACTAGCGGCCTCCCCCCTTTAGGCTGGAGCGTCCGCGCGACAACCATGTTGGGCGTCCCCAACCTCTTATGGTCACTGCCCATGAATGCTGTCCTGTGGGAATGTTGTTCACTTTTTCCGCGTTCAGGTGGTACCTCCTGCCACGTGTCCATTTGTGCGAGCTGCAAGCTCGCTCCAGTACTCGTTGACCACCCCTGTGGGCAACCGAGATTCGGGCTCCCATGAATTATGTTCAGGTCCACAACCGGCCCAATGAACGAGGTACTCCCTAACAATACGCGACCGAAGAGTACGCTCTCGGTGTTGGAGTAGGCGAAGGACCTCGTATTGGCCGTCGGCAGCAAGGACTACTGGCGGTGGCTGAATGGTTCCGTCTGCCGTGTATGAAGCCAGCAGGCTCACATGAAACACGTCATGTATCTTCATACTTGGCGGAAGTAGCAATCGGTATGCCACTGGCCCAATGCGTGCCACAATAGGAGATGGCCCAATCCACTTCGGTAGAAGTTTTCTTGCCCCTGTCCACTTCAGCCGAAGGTTTTTAGTGCTAAGCAGCACTTTGTCACCGATGTCAAACGAGTCCTCCCGGCGACCTTTGTCAACATATGCCGTTTTTCGCTGCCGAGCTACTTGAAGGTGACCTTTCGCCTCTGGTAACAAGGAGTCAATGCGCTCGGCAAAGGCTTGAGTGGAAGAAACCTGCCCTTCTATACTCCCACTCTTCACCAATGAAGAGGGTACCACTGGATGCCGATCACTGTTCAACACGGACCGTGTGAACTGTGTGGACTCAATCACCAAGTTGTTCACTGCAAACTCTGCCGGTGCTAGGAATTCGTCCCAATCATGCATGGCACGGTCCACGTACATGCGGAGCATCTACTCCAGATTGCGATTCATATGCTCTTTTTGTCCGTCAGTTTGAGGGTGAAATGTTGACGACATTTGCAACTCATTGCCGAAGTACTCGTCCATCTTTTGCCAGAAATTACTAGCAAAGTTTTGATCTCGATCGGAGATAATGCGCAACGAAAAGCCGTGGTACTTTACGACACCCTCAAAGAAGAGACGGGCTGTCTCCTCTACGTTCATGTCAGTTATAGGAATGAAGTGTGTCATCTTCGTCAAAAGATCCACAACCACTAGTATTGCATCGTGGCCACGGGTCGTCTGCGGAAGACCAGTAATAAAGTCCATGCTGACGCACTCCCATGGAGTCCCAGGAATTGGAAGTTGTTCGAGGAGTCCAGCAGGTTTCTTGTTACTAGCCTTCTTCCGAAGACATGGGTCGCATGTCATGCAATACTTACGGACATCGACACTCCATCCTGGCCACCAATAGTGGTCCGAGAGTGCCTGTCCGGTCTTTCGGGGTCCCACATGACCTGCGACCGGCGGGTCGTGGAACTGGTAGATAACCTTTGCTCGGAGGTCTCCCGAGTTTGGCACAACGTGTTCTCTGTGCCAGGAGATTCTTGCGGCCTCAACCAAGCCGTACTTGTCCAGATTTCCAGAGTCTTGAAACCAAGAATCCACACAGTATCCCATTTGGATCCTGTTTACAAAACCGTTGTAATGGATAATCTCTCGTGGTGGTTGCCGTAGAAGTGCAGGGGGGTCTGGTGATTGTACTGTTGTTGTTGCAATGCCCTTAAAACACCCACTGAACTCGGTGGTTACTGTAATTCCCACAGGCTGTCGGTTTTGTGGATCGGCCACATTCATGCGTCCTGGCCGACATTCCCATGTGAATGCGAATCGGCTCAGGTATTCGCTCCAACGCGCCTGTTGTCTTGATAGGTTCGGTTGCGTTTGGAAAAGCACCAATGGATTATGGTCGGTCACGACCGTCACACCCCCTTCAGTAACCTTGAGGTAGCAATGCCACATCTTGAAAGTGTGTACTATTGCAAGGAGCTCTTGATCCCCAGTCGTGTAATGCGTTTCCACGGGGATGAGCTTCCGGCTCTCATATGCAACTGGGTCACTTTTCTGTATGAGGACGGCTCTGAGTCCTACTACCGACGCATCACATCGAACCTCCCACGGTTGCAATGGATCGGGAAGAGCTAGGACGGGCGCCGTGGATAGAAGCTCTTTGACTTTAAGAAAAGAGTTCTCGCAATCAGGTGCCCATTTCCAACGCACGTCGTTTCACGTGAGCCTGGTTAGCGGTGCTACCAGGGTCGAATACCCTTGCATAAACCGTCGAAAGTAGTTTGCAAGGCCAAGGAAAGAATGAAGCTGCCCAACATTTTCGGGGCGTGGCCAGTCCACAATGGCTTGGACCTTTCGTGGGTCGACACGGATGCCGTCCTTGTCGACGATGTATCCAAGGTATTCGAGCTCATCTTGTGCAAACTTGCACTTGCTCACTTTTGCATAGAACTTCTGTTCCCGAAGGATTGCGAGAACTTTGCGCAGATTTTCTATGTGCTTTTCCATTGATTTGGAGAAAACCAGGACGTCATCCAGGTAAATCAAGACAAACTATTCGAGTTGCTTGGCGAACGTTTGGTTCATTTCTCCTTGGAAGATTGTCGGGGCATTTGTAAGCCCAAAGCATAACACTCGGAACTGATAGTGTTCCATGTGTGTTTGAAATGCGGTTTTGGGCACATCATCTTCCGTGATGCGGGTTTGATGGTACCCTTGAGACAAATCCAAGGATGAAAATACTTTTGCGCCTTGGAGTTGGTCAAAAAATCCTCAATCCACGGTAAGGGGAATCGATTTTTCACCGTCAGCTTGTTCAACGCCCGATAAACCTTGCACATGCATAAACCACCGTCCCTTTTTTTCACAAAAAGGATAGGCGCACCGTATGGCAAGCTACTTGGCTTGATCCACCCTTTTGCAAGGTACTCTTTGATTTGGCATTCGGCCTCTCGCCTTTCTGCTAGACTATGGCGATACATGGGTCTGAATGGAGGATTCGCCTCCGGTTGCAGCGGAATCATGTGGCCCATGTGTTTTTCTGGTGGAAGCCCAACCGGTGGGTCTTGGAGTACATCCGAAAACTCCGCCAATAGAGATTTGATCTCTTGTGGCGTGTCTTCCTTCACGTCGTCCTCCACTTTCTGCAGCTGAGCCAAGAAGTATCGACAACCCTGTCAAATACGTCTCTTGACCTGCATTGCAAACAAGCTGGCATGGAATTTGAGTCGGGTCAGTGATGATTCTGTACTCGAAATCGACATAAAGTGACGTTTTCCTTTTCGGAGGATCAAACGCTTTGATTCAAAGCGCATCAGAGCCTTGTTGTCACAGAGCCGGGGATCACCTAGCACCACGTCAAACGGGTCAAGAAGGTTGAGTACCTACGACGTGACACTCTGTGTGTACCCTTGAATACAGATTTTCACTTTACAAATACCGATCACGGGTACAGTACGGTTGTCACCGACAACAACTGCACCATTCGATGGCTCGTACTTTAGGCCAATTTGTCGGGTAAATCCAAGGCCAACAAAAGAGTCGTTTCCTCTAGTTCCAGCAAGTACGTTCACGGGAGCACCAGCTAGGTGTCCTTTGAACTGCATCTTCATGTTGCCTCCACTCTTTTGAGTGAACATACTCGACGACGGCAAGCCGAGTTTGTGATAAACACGGAATCTGTATGACGGGCGTTGCAACTCCCATGATTCACCCACTTGAGTCCATATCTTGTGGGCACGTGTGAATTCGGCTAGCACCTTCCAGTCTTTAAATTTGACTGGGTCGAAATCATTGACTAAAGTTACTACGAACATGATTGAACTCATTGCTTTGAGGCCGTTTGCTTATATCAGTGCGTCACACAACTCTTGCACAGTGGTCGGTGTCGCCACCACTAAGCATGTAATATCATGCATCTCGTCTGGAGATGCAAGGTTTAGTGGGCAATGTTGGTCAGCAAGTGTAGAATGCGGTTCAACAAGAGGAGAGAAAATAACAGAGAAATTTGAACTCGTCAAAAACTAAAATTGTTTAACATCCTCATCTAAAAACATGAACCCACACTCGTGATCCAGTTTTATCCGTAAGTGGTCCCCACTAACGTCACTCAGGGGTGGGGAGAACCCGCCCCACGGCCCAGTCCGTTACCACGGCCGGGCCCATTGCCGCGACCGCGACCTTGTCCATGGCCCTGTCCGCAGCCTCTTGTTGCACCATCCCCACGAGGTGCTACTGCTGTAGCTAATGCCGTAGCCTTTTGTCCACCACCAGCGGCCTGAGGGCACTGAGCCCTAAAGTTTCCCGGCTGCATGTAGTTGTGGCAGAGCCCTTCGCAGAAGGATGCGTTGCGACGCTCACGCGCCGCCTGCAGCCCGTCATTCTCACGGCTGCGCTTGTTGTTGGGGACCTTGTATCCACCAGCCTTCTTAGCCGGAGGGTTTGCAGGCTGCTTGTCCTTGGTCCCGCCTCACTATCCAACTGATCCACCAGCCCCTACAACATCCATGCGCATGTCGTGGCCTTGCTGTGCACGCGCGTTTGGCCGTGCATCAGAGTAGTGCTTCGGGTTCGCCGAATACACTTCGCTCATGTAGTCGCGCAATGCCCTATAGCTTGTCCAAGCTTGGCCAGTGGCTCTCATGGTGGTCTTGTCCTTCAGCTTCTTGTTAGCGAGACCATCATGCAAGTACTCCAGTAGCATGCACTCTGTGTACTTGAATGTCTGAGTCCGATCGCCCTCGGTGAAGCTTTCGACTTCCTCCATGAGTGCGGCAAACTCACTCAAGTAGGACTCGAGCGAGCTGCCAAGCTGCCTGAAGTCCTTGATCTTATAGAAGGCGCGTTGTGCCTCCTCACGTTGGGTATACTTCTTGCACATGATCATGCAGAAGGCCTCCCACGGCATGGGCTGCCACTTGAGGTGCGGCTGTTGCGCAGTCCACTCCTTGACCACATACTTGAAGAGTTTTTCTTCAAGTCGCGTCGTGGCAAGGTCGCCCCACTGGCTGAGTGGAGCCTTGTGGACACGTAGAACGTACTCAATGCAATTCAGCCCGTCGGTCAGCTTCACGCACTTCCTGAAGATATCTACACTATGGAGGAAGGACGTGTTCATGTCAGATCCCGAAGTCGTCGAGGTAGACAAGTCGTTGCTGCCACCGGCAGTGGCATCCGCAGCTGCCGCACGCTGCACTTACTGCTGCATCCGCACCTGGGTCATGCTCTGCAATGCCTTGTCGAGGTCGTTGTATCGGCGGCTTGCCTCATGGGCGGCCATACGCTGCAGCTGGCGATCACGGTCGAGGTCCGTGATGCTCTGCCCGACGTGGGCCAGCAGGTTCGCGAACGCGAACTTGAGCTCCGATGTCGTCAAAGCATCGACGATAGCCTCCAGGGCCTTGCATTGTACATGCATCCTTACCCATTGCAAGAGGGTACGGTTCGCGTACGCACCTCCAAGGAGTCCCACCTTTCGGAGGATACTATCGTCAGCGATGAAGCTCGAGTGGGCGCTGCCTTACCCCATTGCAGCAGTATCGTAGGAAGGGGGTCCGCCCCCATTCCTCCAAGTGGTGCCGTATTTCCACTGTCGGTGGCGATCCTGATTCGACCTGCCGCCTCAGTAGCAAACTCCGCGAGCCTACGACGGTCATCGCGAATTGCCTTCGCGGCGTCGTCGTCCGGCTCGTTCCCACGGGAACTTCCCGTGTGACTGCTTTCAGCGCCCTTGCTGCTCTCGGCAGTCTCGCTGCCATCGGCAGCTTCAGGCGATGCGGCGGGCGTATTATCCTTCTCGAGCAACCGGCTCGAGTTCGCCGTACGACGATGACGATGGTCGTGATCCTCATCGCCTTCGCCATCGGCGGCATCGTGCTCTTCGTTGGGGTCCCCCTCTAGGAGATCCTCCTCCATCGGGTCGTTCGTCGTGTGGGGGTCATCCACGTGTGCGTCGACGTGCTCGTCGAGCTCTTTTTCGGCCTCCGCATGCTTCTTGGTGTCGCCGAGGTTGGCGTCGGTTGCCTTAGGCGGTACGGTGGCCTTTGGCGGTACGGTTGCCTAAGGAAGTACGGTTTCCTTAGGTGGTACGGTTGCCTTTTGATTGGCAACCGTTCTCGCGGCGACGGCTCCCAAAATTTGGAGTCCGCCGAGAGCTCGTGGTGAGGCCGTCACCACCTTGCCCTTGTTGGTCTTGGACGGTCCAGCACTTTCCATCTCGTCGTTCATGCAACTAGCAAGTGAAGGTCGTTGTGAGGATCACCCCACAACTTAAAGGAGGAATCGCCTCCTAAAATCTAGCTCTCACGATCGGTGAGGAAATTTCAATTTAAATTTCTATTTTCCTAGGCCGCCACGTCGGCACAAGGTCATGTGTTTTGAAACTAGTCTTCCTAAGCCGTGACTCACGGCACTTGGAAGCAACTAGGATCTAGGAAAACAGAAAACAACAATACAAGGGAATAACAGGAAGTGTGAGTATCGCTCACAAAACTAGGACAAAGAGTAAGAAAACAAGCAAGTACAAGGTCAAGAAGGAAAGAATACTTTTCTTCTTGTCTTCTTGTCTTCTTGTCGTCTGGTCTTCCTTGGTCTCTTCTTGCGTCTTCTTGGCACACCTTGCCCCCTCTTGGAGGCGCCTTTCTTGTGCTCCACGTCAAAGGCGGCCTCTAAAAATACTCCAAGTAGCGCTTTTCTCCTTTTTCTTTTTCTCTCAGGCCGTGAGGATCTCTGGTGTTGGAGAAAGACGTTGCCCCAAATTTTGGTTGAAGAGGAGCGGAAGGAGCCTTGAGAAGAGGGGAAAAACTTGCTGGTTTGGGGGTGGGCACTCCCCACCCCGTCCCACAAAAATCCCTTAGGTCCCCTGGAGGTGAGGAGATACTGGAGGAAAGAGGCTCCCATGAGTAGGGCTCTCTTTTAGCTCTCCAACGCACTTAATGGCACTTTAATATGTTAGGTGTAGATGCCGTAGTCCCTTCTGGCGTTTCTGCTGCTGCTTGCAGCTGCCGGCGGCGTTTTATATAGGTCGTAGCCGCCGTTTCCGTCGAACCCTTGGTCGCGAGGGTCGTCTCGCTCTCAGAACCACGGTAACGGGTCGAGTCTCCAGCTCCTGCTCTGAAGTCGTCGTCCGAGTTCACAGAATGGCGTTCTCAGTCCGTGTTAGGGGTTTACCCCCTTCGCAGGACTGAGGGGCAATCGTCATCAACAACCCAGAGCAGGGAGACTTGAATATTTCGAGTCTCCGGAGGCCCATTGCCGTTTTTAACCCTACCCCTGGTTTTGGGACCCAAACCGGGGTTTTTACCTCGAACTCGTGTGTTCGCACGAGTTTTTATGTTTATTTTATGTCGAAGATGGTCGCAAACGAACTTCGATTTACGTGTTGCCATTCTGGCGCAAAATTGTCGCGTGCGAGGCACGCTAGCGATTTTGCGCCAGTTCTCACGTCCTCACCCTCGCTCCCCCTATCCCTCGTCCTTGCTCGCTCGTTTGCAAGGAGGGCGAGGGGGGGGCGAGGGCACGAGGCCACGAGGCCTTGCCCTTGAGGCCCTCGTGGCCCCTCAGCCACCGATCGGACTGAGGCTGCGATCGGCGGCTGGCGGCTGGCCGGCCGGTGGCCGGCCGGTGGCCGGCCGGTGGCCGGCCGGTCGCTTGGCCGGCCGCCGGCCGTCCAGCCGGCCGGCAGCGAGCTGGCCGGCGGCCAGCAAAATGCTGGCCGTCGGCCAGCCCTCGCTGACGCGAGGGGTGGTGCGCAACCACCCCTTGCTTCAGCGAGGAGGGAGGGCCGAACCGGCCCTCCCGCTACATTGTATAAACACCACAAATTGTGAGAGTGACAAGGGAAATTAATGTTTAGTGTTCAAAAAACAAATACACCTATGATTTTCTTTGTTTTATTAGATACACCTTTCAATACACTTAGGAGATGCATTTTTGTGTTTCGAAGAATTGGGAGGGGTCGATTTCCATCCACCCTTCCCCCTCTCCTTCTAGAAGTTAAAAGTGTTTTGTGAGGGTGCATTTGATTGTGTATACAGACAAGGTTCACATGCATACATACCGTACATTCAGCCATATTGGTTCACTTTTTTGTCCTGGTTTAAATTCCATTCATATTCACCCAAAATGAGTCATTTTTTAATTGTTATCGGGGTCGCCTAAGGATGTTGTCTGGACATATCGGGGTTGTCATATTCGCCCACTCTGCTTAGTCTTGTGTACAACATATTCTTGTCCAAATTTGGACGTTTGAATTTGGGAGATTAAAGAGAGAAGCCGACAACGTCGGACGACCGTCAGATCGATGTAACATCGGATGCTTCACCCATTACGGCCACGCGTGACCATAGCGCCCAGCCTGGTGCAACACCGAAGCCACACGTCTTTGGTGTTGCACCTCTACAAGTGTAGGGTACAGGTTAGTACCTTTGCAAGTCATGCACCAGCCACCCACCATGAATTCACTTCTAGACTTCAAACCAAAGCGCATCACCCATGAGGAGGCCACTGTTTTGCGAGATCCCCATTTTGACCTACACAAGGTTCAGCACCCAAAACCATGTGAGGTTCCTAAGAAGCGGCCCGTCGGTCGCCCACCCAAGAATCGTGACAGCCTACTTCTGGCTGCAACAGAAGTGGAAACCAAGCCCGCCACGGTGGCTGCTACTATGAGGGCTTTCCTCCCTCTCTCATTGATAACATCATCACTCAAATGGAAGGGAATGGGCCCAATCTGCATGGTACCTATGTCAATTGGCTGGAAGACGGCCATCTCCAGCGGATCCACAACGTAGATCTTGCTGGTGGCAATGCGTACCAGGCAAGTAAGATCTTGCAAAAGTTGTACCGGGAAGCAGGTTTTCGATGCTTTAACGATCAACTGAATGCATCGACAATCCGTGGGTGGTATGAAATGGGCTCCACAAACCTGCATGCCAAGTTCCAATCCCACTTGAAGCAGGTGGAAGAAATTAAGACGTAAGGAGAAACAACACTCCAGACTCATGGAAACACGGGCTGCCTTGGCTTCCTGGACTGCCACATTTAGTTTGCGAGTATCATCATCAATGCCATCTCCGACATTTTCACTGCTGGCACAGTCATCAAATTTGCCACCCTTCAAGGCCTCCTACACACTCTGACGCTCAAACACCACCCCAAGGAGCTTCCGTCCAATGGCGGCTCCATGTCCTTCTCCTGCTCTTGGACTGGAGACTTCGTTTGCAACCGCATGAAGTGGTCATACCGCTATGGCACAACCATTGCACAAAAAGTGCCTGTAGCATGGGAGGATCTTGTGCTTGCCATGCACAAGCGCGTTGCCACGCTTATGGAAATGCACAAGGTCGATGCCGACTTTGTGGTCAACACCGACCACATCGGCATCTCCCTCGTACCCACCGCTGAGTTGTCATGTCTGACATCCCATGAAATCCTTCTCTTTACAAATTCTATTTTCATAGGATCACTGCTATGTTTTCTTACTACAGGGGACGGAATGTACATGCCCTCAGGGTGTAAGGAGTTTGCAATACAAGCACTGGATGACAAGCGCAAGATAACGGCGGTCGTAACATCCTCCATGGCGGGAGAGCTGCTACCTTTACAGCTCATATACATTAGGAAGACCCAATGATGTCACCACGACAATGCAGACTCCCGCATCGCTTGTGAGGACCTCAACTTCCACATCACCCAAACCAACAATCACTAGGCGAACACGAAGACAACACGTGACTGGAATACACACATCAGCAACCCTCGGTACAAACAACAATGTGCGCCAAAGCGGAAGGAGGTCGAAGTCAAAAACTCATTGTGCTTGTGGACGTGTGGCGGCCTCACACATCTCCCAAACTGCGGGACTTCATCAAAACCCACTATGGCTACATCCGCCTCCTGTTCATCACTGTGGGCTACACCTCCAAAGAACAGCCAGCCGACATTGGCCTGTAGCGACCTCTAAAGGCTGCAACTGAGGCGTAGTACAATGAGTGGCATGCGAATACGTTTCGCATTAGCCTGGAGGCGGAAGGCCATGGCAAGGTTGACCTAGGGATGCCACGGATGCATAATCTAGGCCTATCGTGGGTGCTCTCATCCCGGTGCAAGTTAAGGTGCAACGTGGACCTCTTCAAGCACGCCTGGATTGCATGCGGATCCCTCACGCAAACCCCACACAAACCCCACGCAAACCCCTCCCTCAAACAATCACAAACACCTCAAAAGAGGGGTTTGTGATTTTTCGAGGAGCATGATGACATCATCTTTCTGATGCTGCATTTCATACAGCGACGACATAATGTTCACGCGATTTCTTTGTGGATACGATATGTTCTTTGGCTTATGGATATAGCTGCTTGAAATCTGGTCCGTCCTGGGCGTACCATTCCTAATTTAGTAAGTGCGGGCACGCTAGCTAAAAATTCGGACATGGTGATGATCTAGTCACTCCGTCCCTACCATGATTATGTTGGGTACTGTACAAGTACTTATAGGAAGTGGCCGACACATCACCCTCTTGCCGAAGGAGGTTGGCGACCGCGAGACTCTGCATGATTGAGCCATGGTGAACTCTGCAAGAGCTATCAACCCCCGTGAGTCATTGCTCATGGGGGTTGACAGTGTTTATTTATGCAGAACACCTATTGCAGCAGGCGCACGTTCTAGCCTTATGGCGATAGCCATGGATGAGAGATGAAGATTTTTCCATTTTTTGTTCTCAAACGCCACTCTTGGTGGGAGATTTTGGACACTCCGCACTCTGAGTTTGCCTCCTTTTACTATGCAAGCTTCTCTCACTTGCCCTTTTCATGATAAGAATGGATACACTCATATCTAAATTTTTCATTTTTTGTACGAAGTACCCAGTATACAAAAGTTGTCGGCCCAACTACGGTGGACTACATACGTAGGCACAGGAGAGACAATCCCTCTCCTGCAACTCCCGCACGAAGCAGTGCACGTCCTATCTTCAACGAGTAAGGTTGCACACGGATCCTAAGCTCCGTGGGAGATTCCCATGAATCCGGATCCAGATCCAGATTCGCGGTTCCAGATCCAGGATTTTGGATCCTGCTTGTATCCCTGGATGCGAGCGTGGGGGGAGGAAAGAGGTTGAGGGCAAAAAACCTGGCGAGATTTCCGGCTCAAGTCATCCGCAGTGCACACACACGTGTGTGTTTTAATTCAAATGCTCAACATGCCCGCTTCGGTTTCAAACGACAAGATATTTTGGCGCAAAAATCACCACGGAGGGCACATGAATTAAACCTGTCAAACGTCTCAAAGCTGTCACACTTCCAACCTGGAGTACTTTCCCCATCATGCATTGGCCTTGTATCATGATAGCTGTTCATTGACCAACCACGTGTAGCCGTACAATGTCAACATCATTGTTGGCTTTATACATAGCCACTTGTGCACCTGGCATAGATAGGTGTCGATGCAAACCATTGCATCACCAATGGCAGACAACGGTGCGATGTTGTCCAACAATTCAGCCCTTCGGTGTCAAAACCGTTGCCTCACTCCTTAAAAACTCGCGATCTACATAGTCTTTGTTGGAGAAATTAGATCCATAGATGTTGATCCAGGATCCGTGAATCCAAGGATCCGTGAATACATGTATCTTTCACCCCGGTTCCGGATCCAGGCATAGGATCCGTACCTCGGATCCGGATCCTCCTAAAGCTCTGTGGATACAATCCGTGTGCAGCCTTGTCAACAAGCCAGGTCTTGTTTCCCCACCCTTCACCTTCCACACCCTACTCAATGATGAAGACTTTGAGCTCGAGGAACAAGCCCAAGTTCTCATCATCCCCCCGACCAAGGCGCACAAATAATCCCCAAGATGTCTCGCTCCTCCTTTTAACCCGTTAACCGACGAATACTACTTGCACCAGCTTGTTGTGTCCATGCCAGATTGATCAAAATCCTTTCTTGTGTGATTTATTTCTTTTATTCGTTGTGCCGTTTCATCTGATAACGCTTTGGAGAAGTTGCCGAAACAGAATAGGGTGAAGGGAGGCTTTTCCCGGTGCATGGAGTTCAACTACGTGGCTGATGCACGTGCCGCTGTAAACGACTACACAGTCGCCAACAGAATGAACATAAGATGGCTCCACAGCTCACAAAAAAAAAAATCCACCGCTTGCTGTGGACAGTGGAAGGATAAGCAATGTCCATGGCTGCTACGGGCGCATATTACCGCTCAAGGGGACACAAGCAAAGTGGTAGAATTTGTCGATGGCCACCGGTGTGTACGGAGAACTGAGCATTGCCATCCGGCAAGTGGGTTTGCAGGAAAAGTGATTCCACAATGAAACGCAACCTGACAGCAGACATAAAGACCTTAGAAGCAGGAACGAGGAAGACTATTTGAAAGAAGGTGGAATACAACACACTATACAGAGCCAAGGGAGTCATAAAAGAAACGATTCTCAGCCCAAAAGACTTTTCTTGGATCCTTTACCCCGTGTACTGCAACGAGGTGATTTTTCCTGATTGCTGTCCTTGTTTCTTTATTTTGGTGTTGCTCTTTATGCCTCTAACACGGCTTTCATTTTTTTTCTGTTGAGCAGCAGAAGCGGGTTCACACACATAGACACAAAAACACACACACACACACACACACACACACACACACACACACACACACACACACACACACACA
>SZWC01004951.1:0-18230 GCA_023375785.1 Penium margaritaceum
TATCTATATCTATATCTATATCTATATCTATATCTATATCTATATCTATATCTATATCTATATCTATATCTATATCTATATCTATATCTATATCTATATCTATATCTATATCTATATCTTTATCCAGAGCTATGTTCATATCTATATCTATATTCTTCACTGTGAAAAGTGTCAAATGTCGTCACATCGTTCCTTCTTTGCCGATTTTGCACGCGTTACCTTTTTGAATGTTTCCAGAGTATTGTGCAAGACGAACTTATGTTAAACCAATGGCTTTCTACATGATGTATGTATGGATGTGCAGGTGGCTTTGCCATTTGTGCTCAGATGCAAAAACCTCTTCACCACGCAGTTGGATTGAGAAACAGTTCAAAACAATAAAACGGTTTTTATTGTTCGAGTATCACCATGTGTGCGTTCATGATGATTATCTCCTTAAGGCGTTATGTACGCGCGTTGGCCCTTAGTCTCTACAGCTAAAGTGCGACCACTTATGCCTATTTTGTTGTGCATATTTTGCATTTGATTTGTTAGGGCGCGTGTACACACACATGCTCTGGTTAGGGCGCGTGGACAATGTCTTCACTATTTTAACTGGTGGCGCTGTGTAGGTGCTCTCAATCTCGGTGCATTCTCCATTTTGCGCCATTCGTCAAGCAAAGTTTAATGACTAATGTTCGAAAGAGAGTTCCGAAAGTTCAGGAGACAAAGTACAGAAATGTAGTAGGCTTTTACGAACTGTAACCAAAGTTACTCATCAGAGAGCCAAGCCTCCCCAAACCCAAATCCTTTCCATTGGAGAACACACACCACTTCCAACCCACGCACACCATATGGTAACCGAAGGGCCTGTCCGCATCCTAGGAATTCAATTTTGACGTACTTTTAACCCTTCAGACACATCGCAATCCATTTTACAACGTATCAGAGATGCAATACCCCTGTGAAACAACTTTCAAGCACCATTCCATACAAAAATCACGACAATGAATAGCTTTCTAAGCCCAAAGTTCCTCTATTATTTGTGTATGGCTGTACCCCCCCCCCCACAAACATTTTCAACACACCAAAAGCTATCCTGCTCCAATTTATCGCTAGCCATAGATCACCCGGAGATTTGAAGAGGACCATTTGCCTCTATTTGTGAGGAACAACTTCCACCCCAAGCAATCGCCAAGGACTAGGCTTGAAGTGGCTAGCTACTCCCATGGCTGCACAGAGTACCGAATGGATATAGAATTCAAATAGGCACATTCCACAAGCGTAAAAAACCACCCTACTCCACACCCAAAACCTTCCAAATTCCACTCATTTCTTCCTCTCCCATCTTGACATTCTCCGTCTACCCACGCTTTCTTATCACAAAAAATGGCAAAATCGCGTTCAACAACTTTCTCACAAACCAACCAACCAACCATCAAACCTCCCAACCTCATACAAGTAGAACTTGCTGAAGAACACCTAGCATACAACCGCTTCCTTACCAAACCTTGTGGACCCCCTTCGGCCATGCCCAACACGAACGCTTTGTCCTTATAATGGTTTTTCAGGTCAAACACCTCTTCTCATTGGAAATTCACAACACCCTCCAACTACCACTCACATGAGCACAAACCAAGGTACTCAATAACGTGGTTGACCACCTACCCCTAACATGGCAACGAACAATGCTCAACCCTCCATCTCTCAGCGACTTTTTGGGATACACAAAATACGTCTCCCTCTCCTCCCTCTGCGGCCTTCCCATAACCACTGGGTACAAACTAGATGCCTCCCTAGAGCCCCCCATTGGTATCCCTCTCCAAATTGACCTAGTTGCCTGCGCCCTTCGACCACACCTTTGGCTGAAGCCAACGCGCTTGGACCCGAGCCTCCTCACACCATTGTCTTGTAAGAAGGGGCAGCATATTACCATCCCAACCTTACACAACCTACCTTGCCATAGAATAAAATCCGCAAAAACTTATTTTCACAAACTCTACAATCAACGTCTTCAAACCACCCATCAAACCACAACCTTCCAAGAATCATGGTTTGATTTCAAAAACAGTAATCTATTAGCCTCGTTTACAGAAGGACATTGCATATAGAAACACATGGATGGCATGGTCAAGTTGCGTAGAAGCGCCCACGCTTATCGCATGTACAACTTGGAAAGAAAATACCCGTTGAGCTTTCCCAGAGGCAAAAACGACCATGTAAAGTCATGACAAGCTTACAAGTGCGCCAGCTCACATCCTAGTTGATACAAGAACAAACGATTCCTTGGTATGTTGAGCATTACTATACTTACGTGGAAGTAAAAACACATACCATATAAGGACAATGATTGATTGTGATGATAGAGAGGTATCCATGATTAGCAAGTTCTCCGCACAACTCAACCTATGTGAGAATACAATCACTACTTGTTTAGCGGTGCTCAACCTCATAGATCCCTTCAATGTGGCCTTAGGGGACCCATGGCTAGTCAACCTAAGAGCACTTGCGTGTTTTCACACAAAATTCATACGAATATGTAGCGGAAGGAGGATTATCACCTTGTCCTCAGTTCCCCAAATTTGATGGCCAGAAGCTTCAACCCAGCCAAGCATCACAGAACTCTAGCCAAAGAGACATCTAAGGCAAGGTTTTAGGCACTTTCTAACAATCCCCAAGAAATTCTATGATCAGCTTGAGAGTGATGTAACTTCATGAGTGGCCCAGGACCTTTTTTATTCTCTTATGTGTTTCAGCCAACACCGGATGGGCTACCACCTAGGCGTGCGGTTAGACACACAATTCAAGTGGAAGTGGGGGCAATATGTCTAATTTAATTATTATATCATGTGAGCCGTGCATAAAAGGAAGAAGTTAAAAAATTATAGAAATATATTTGGAAAGATTGGATCAAACCAAGCTTTTCCACCTTTGAAAACCCGATCCTCTTCGTAAAAAAAAGAGGCTTACGAGTGTGTGTTGATTATGGTGCACTTAACAAGCTCAAAGTAAAGAACCAAAATCTACTCCCTCGCATCGATGATTTGTTCGACCTGCTCCAAGTGGGAAAACTCTTCACATCTCTTGATACCCCAGTGATTCTTGAATTAGTAGGTCTAAAGTTTTGTATCTATGTCTTCCTTAATTTCGAAAATGTTTTTTGCCCTTTTAATTCTTTACGTGTTCCTAATTCAGCGAATTCGGGTTGACCATGCTCCTTGAATTTGTATAAATGCCAGGTTAATTATTTTCTAGATCCTTGATTTTGTCAAAAAGTCACTAGACATCAAGCAAGCCCTCGCTGCATTGTCATTGATGACAGCACTCACACTACAGATTGCGTTCACAGAGATGAAGTGGCCCGAAGCGCTGACATCACTGACACACCTGGTACGAGTGCACGTCCCTCTCCCACTCTTGCTCTCGCTACCTCTCGCTCGTGATGAAGCTCACAATGCTGATTATTAGAGTGGATCTTGCATTGATGATGGACGTGGTTGTTTTGGGCGAGACAGTTACACCCACCTCTTCTAGCCATTTTTTCAGGTGGGTTACTCGTTGGAGGCTTTGTTGGAGGAGGTTTTTGTAGATGCTCATGAGTCGGGGTTGTTTGGTACCTAGACGCCATGATGGTTGTGCAACATTGTTGGCGTAACCCACGAACATGTTATTCTCCGTATGAACTGGAGTAAGGTTGCTAATTTCATGGATGACCATGGGTGGCTTGTTTGTTTCTACAATGCTTAAGTCTTGTGAGACTTGCATTGTTTTAGTTGTGTATTCCTTGTCATGACGAGTTACCCGGTACATTCTTCCATCCAAAGTCAAAGACAAACTCCTACGGATACTCCTCTTTTGCATCCAAGTACGGGAGAGAATATTATTTTTCCCACCTCCATTCGTAAACATCTGTCCTCTATGTAACCTTTTTCGAGAAACAATCCTACACGATTTCCACACGTGCGAGAGAATTCAACAAACGATGCAAAAATTACAACATTGCCTCTTACTCATGTGCAACATCCGGTCACCACACCCCTTCGTCATCACAAGTGTACACCCTAGGTTTCACATATGGCAACTTCTACAAGCCACGGCTTTCACATAGTTATGGTCCTACAGATGTCAGATATCACTTGAGAACCATAAAAGTTTCCAAAACCCAAGAGCATACCTATCCTCGCGCATCTCAACAGCCTTCACCTTCAATTTAAACACTTACATCTCCTCCCTTCACAAATCCCGGAATATGAAACCCCTCGGTAAACTACTTCACTCACTCACATTGCAGCCACAAATTGCCAAGATAGACACCAAACTCTCCCCACCTGTAGTTGACCTCCACCCACAACTAACCCGCATCTGGAACAACAAACCTAACCACATGGGGGGCTGGGTATTTCAGGGACTTGTTTAACAAACATAATCTGAACCCCCTTTTCACTTGGTTACGACCAGTGGAATAGATATCTTTGGGGGTGGAAGTTTAGTGGGTGACCACTCTTCTCAAGAGTGGAAGTCTCACATAACCCTACGGTATCTTATCCGATGGGTACCTACGTTGGTATAACCTTGGTTATACGGGGCGCAGCTCAGCTGTAAGCCCCCACTGTAATGGTGCCATCAAAAAGGGTGACCACCTCAAAGGCGTGTCTATTGCCGTAAAAAAAAAGAGTGGATCTCGCACACACCAAAACACCTACACTAAAAGCCATGGCTGGTTCAACCCAGGATCACAACAAGAGAATTTTTACCCTAACAGCTTAATTTTGAACAAATACATCTAAAATTATTTAAGTGCTCCTTTGAATTCATTGAACAGAAAAACTCTACAATGTCAACTACTCTCCAAAACATTATACTTGAATTTAAAGATCACCTGGGTAATTCACAAGGATACCACCGAATCCAGATTATGTAAGAGAACACAGCAAAAATTATGTTTACAACCCATCTCAAACATGACCAATTTTTAATCTTTTATTGTAGGCTAAAAAATACACCTAAAAAATTTGAAGCAGTGATGAACATCTTTCACGAACTCCTCGGCAAACCATTATTGGTGTATCTCAATGACATCCTAATCTCTTCTAAGCATCATAAGGAGCATTTGTAACACTTACAAACAATACTCACGATCCTTTAAACCAACTGCTTCGTTGTAAAGGAAAGCAAGAGCAAGTTTGCTCAACTTGAGCTGGAGAATCTAAGTCATATCATCAGTAGCAAAGGTATCTAGGTGTACCCTTGCCCTATAAAGGTTGACAACCGTTGGCCTCAACCGAGGAAAATGAATTACGTCGCTTGGGCCGGATATGCTCCTTTTCAGGTCTGAACAATGAATTCCATCGCTTTTTTAGAGGCAACTCCATCTTGGCAAGTCATCTGCCTTCACCCGGAAGGCTTAAACATGGTTTTGGTCAACAACGTGTACTAAAGAATCTGAGACGGTGAAGACAATGTTTGACGTGCCAGTCAAAGGGGTAGGAATCGTGCTTATACAAGGTGGCTGAACATTCATAGACACAATGACCAGGTTCTATCATAAAACTGTGTGGTGGCAGTTCCAATGTGACCCGAAGGTTCCTCTCAGAGTCAAAGGCCTTGTTTTGTATTTGTTATAAGCCTAAGTGGGAGCTTTCTTGTCGCCTCACGCTACGTTTGTGGGAGTTGAAATGGATTGTGAGACAGTCACTTTTACAAAGGGAACAATGGCATGTTCAGGTGGTTTTAAAAAAAATGACAAGTTACAGGGCAACTCTCAAGCTTTCCAATGTACTACGTGTGATTTGTTAACTTTAGCTCCCAATGCGTCAGCCAAAGCGAGGCACAATAATCTAGCCGCTAAGTTAGCGCGACTTGTGGTGCCTATCCAAGACACCCTTGCACATCAAAGACCCATCAGTATTCCTCTCTGGAGGCGCACATGTCCCTACACAAAGTCCACTCGAGCAGCATCGTGTCTCACCGTCAGTCATCTGCACGCAGATGTACACAAGCCGGGAGGACACAATAGGGCACAATGAGAAATGCGTGAAAACCAACACTTGATTCCCAAATGGCGGCGTGATCTCAGTGTGCATCACACACAACCAAGAGTCACTCTCACTTGTGCGCTTAACTTTCCCCTATAGTTCCCAGGTGTTATAACTCTTGATGTTTCCTCCAAGAACCACAAGCTTTAATCCATGGCTTGTCTTAAGTGAAGATCTACCCACACTATCACTCCTCACATGCCTTGCTCAAAGTGTTGAAAAGAATAACTAAGCAATGAACCTGACGTGACGTGCGCCAAGTGAGACACACGGCTAGGTGAGGCTGCCTACAACTGCCCAAAAGCCACTGTTTTTGGTATACTGTGGCGTCTTTCACATTCACTTTCTTTCTTGTTGTAATGCAGTGACGTGAAAATTCAAGTGGACTGAAGAGATTGGCCGTATATTTTTGGACCGGTTTGTCCAAGGCCAGAGGTGTTGTTTCGGTGTTTTGTTTTGGTCAAAGTGCCCCTTCTTCTCCATCATCTATCACAAAATCGTCTAGTTGAATCTTAGAAATTTGAAATGTTGAGTGTGAATTCGCACATGCGATTTGCCAAGCAAGCTCATAGGTCGCTCTGAAGGTCAAGTGCTTCACGGAGTTTGGATTGCGTGAGAGTAAAAAGAGTGACCATGAAGCAAGCTGCTAGCCATCATGGAGCGAGGGCAGCGAGCGAGCAAGCAGCTAGCTTGCTGTCGAGCGTGGTAGGATTCAAACCCCACCCATCCATTTTCTGCACAACCTATCCATCCTGCTACTAGATAAAAGTCCGGCATCATCTAGTTTGGGAGAGCACCCGGCAGTCAACTACAAAGTTGGTAACAAGGCACCCAACAAGAACAACGAGTCAGCTCAAGTATATGCTTGTGGCTGACGCAAGGTGAGAGCAAGTGTTGATGCAGCCTCTCAGTCACCCATCATGTGGTAACATGCCGTACAACTACGTCGTGGTGGTGGAACGGCCGGTGAAAATCCTCCCTCTGGTAAGTTATCTATATCAGTGTGGTGAGTGTGTAATGAGGGTAGAGGTCACAATGTGTGGTCGACACATTAATCAACATTCCCTCATGACTCACAACCGACACGATCACATAAACTCACAACCTCAAAGCAGACGTGACAAGATGCGACACCAGACCGTACACATGCACAGACACGACTCATCAACCTGGAGCATAACGAGTGCACAACAGACCAATGGCATGAATTGCCACCTTGAAGACAGGGTGTAATGAGTGCCTTTGTGAGGGAGTAAGCTCTTCCCTGTCGAGTGTCAGCCGAGACAAACATGGACATCGTCCGTAGCCACTGTCCATGCACAAAATGATGTTCCACATTGATATGCTTGGTGTGAACTTGATGCATGCCATTATGCTCAGCAATAGCCCTTGTGCTCTTGTCGTCACGACGTACTTTGATGCAGCGGATAGGAACACGCAGGTGTTGCAGCAATTGACAAAGCCAAACACTTTCACACGTGCCTTCACCAAGAACAACGTACTCTTCTTTGCCAAAACTATGTGGCACACAACCCTGTTTGCTGCTCTTTCACGATATCATTTTCCCTCCAACAAGGAAGACATAACCAGTGCAACTGCAAGCATCGTTAGCTTGAGCCTAGTCACTGACAATGTATCTGTCAACGACAACTGACTATTGTGCCCGGTAGCAGCAACCAACTCGAGCAGTGGAGAGTGCGTATCTGATGAAACGCAACGCAGCCTCCATATTTCGTGCTCTCAGACATTGTTCGAATTGGGCCGGAAAGTTCACAACGGAGGCAACACCTGTCCTGGTGCTCCACTACTCTACTGATGCACTACTCTACCGCTCCACTACTTTCCCACTCCATGACTCTACCACTCCAATACTCTACCGCTCCATTACTCTATCGCTCCACCACTCTCCTACTCCACTGCTGTCCCGCTCCACTAGTCTACCGCTCTCCACTAATCTCTGGCTCCAATACTCCACCACTCTACTACTCTGCCACTCCAAAACTCTAAAAAATGAAACGTTCCACTTAGCCGCCCCCTTTTCGCACCAACACATCTTGGGTGAACCCGGATGTGCTTTTGTCCACGTTTCTTGTTCTTCTGTTATTCTCTTTCATTTCCATCATTCTTGCTTTTCTTTCTCCTTTTCATACTTCTCTTTCACTCTTTGGTCGAGACTCGGGCATTTAGAATTTGGGCCGGTACTACAGAAAGACCACTCCAGGGAGTCCCACTTTATGTCTTTTCTTTTCTTCTTTCCACTTGCTTTGTTTCGTTGAGACCCTTCCACGCGAGAGTCTGACGTTGTGGAGACAGAGACCACCATCGATATGTCTTCGGTTGTTCCAATGCTCGCGTCAACGTCCTTGGCAGTGGCAATATCCCACCCGTGATGGCACTGGCTTTTGCCACTGTACTACCCAGCCCTTCATGGGCCACCTTCTTCATTCTAAATCCATGTATCATGGCTCCTGTCCGCAACTCCATCTTACTCTCTGCTGCTAGCTTCTTCCTTTGTCGAGCTCACGCATGGTCCGGACACATGTGCACCGGCCTCCACATTTTCTTCCCATCCTCTGTCTCCTGATGTCCCCTACGGTCTGAATTTCACTGTTGAGTGTGGGGATCACCGTTGTTAATCGGATGGAGCCCTTAAGGGCGTATCAGATGGTGGGGCCTTGTCGTCTGTGGAGTGGATTGAGCACTGGCGATTGTTCACCCTCCCCCGTCTCCTTATTGTGACTTCTGGTCATATTGCGTCCTCTTTAGCCTTTGCTTGCCGCGTTGTGCAGTGGCACGTGACGGCTCCGTCTTGTGTTTCGAGTGGCTTTTAGATCATCGCTTTCGGAGCCACTCATCACATGACTTTGTCTCTTGTCGCGTTTGTCACGTTGGGTCCAAAAGCTGATGTAAGCTTCGTTCACACTGACTCTAGCCAGATGTTTCCAATTCAGGGTAACAGTGTTCTGTGTTTTGTTGGTCCATCACGTGATGTATTCTTGCCTGATGTCCTCCTTTTCCCTGCACTTGAGGTCAGCTTGATGTCTGTCACTGCCTTCGATAATCAGGGCGTGGACTTTATATCCTCTCATGGCGTTGGCGCTATGTCGCTGCAATCATCTTGCCATCATGTTTGCCGTGGTCTACGTTACGATAAACAATATCATGTATCCTTGTTTGCACTGTCGTCCGTCGCCACTGTTGTAGCGCATTTGCATGTTGCTCCCTTGCTTTCCTGTGCTCACACATGTTTGCTCCATCACCGCATGTGCCATGTGCATAAGTTTTCCATCCATAGCCTCTTTCATCATCAACCTACTTATGGTCTTGTCCCTGGCACATTCCCCACACCCTGTACCATTCATTGCATGAATTCTTTGCATTGCGCATCCTACATCTCCCTTGCCCACATGGACGTCATGGGCCCTCTCCCTGATGAGTTTCTAGGTGATGTTGGTCGGTACATCTTGTGTCTTATGGGTGATTTCGTTTGCTTTTGCTAGGTCTTTGCCATTTACCAGAAAAGTGATGTTTGGCCCACAATCAAGTCTTGGCTTGTCTAGGCTCAGTGTGCTTGCCAGTGT
The DNA here is from genome assembly GCA_023375785.1 of Penium margaritaceum. NCBI lineage: Eukaryota > Viridiplantae > Streptophyta > Zygnematophyceae > Desmidiales > Peniaceae > Penium > Penium margaritaceum. Next base: position 9,596 of record SZWC01004951.1, read on the forward strand.
AAGTTGTTAGCATTCCACTCTAATTATGGTGGGGAGTTCATGGGTCCCATGGCCCGTTCCCTCCATTCTCAAGGAGTGCAATTGGAGCTCTCTGTTGCATTTCCACCACAATAGAACGGAGTGTCAAAATGTTTGAACCGCACTCTTTCTGACGGTGTTCGCACCCTTCTTGTCAATTCTAGTCTCCCTCCAGTGTTTGCCTTTGAGGCCATTTCCTATATGACGTGGGTTTGGAACCATATTCTCCATCATCGCCATCATCATCTCCTTTCATATCTACATCACCACTTGTGTTATTTCCTTCTGCGTTTGAGTCGTTTCCTCTGTTCTTTCTTCTCGCATCTTTGTCGTCGCTTGCATCGCTGCTTGTGATCCCATCAACAATAGACCTAGTTGTACCCTCACAAACCCCCAATCTTGTTGCCATTCTTTCATGCGCCAAGCAGTCGTCGGAGACCGTTGTAGTGTTCACCTCACTTTTCCCCGCCTGCCACTTGTATAGCCTCGGGTGGTCCCTCTGGACCCTTGTGGATAGTTCGTCCACTCCAATATGGTTGTTTATCCCACATAACCAACTCGTGCCTCTGGTCTTGACGTGGCTGTGGTGCAGCCCAACACTACGCTTGGATATTCTCACATCTTTAATGAGTTCCATCAAGCCATTGTGGCAGTTGGATCTAGTCAGTCTCAGCCATGTTCCTTTTTTTCCACCGCACTTGTTACGAGTGGTACCATGGATGTGTCCGTGAACCGAACATAGTGCAACAAGCATGCTCTGATGCAGATGCATTACTCTGGGAGCAGGCTGTGTGCAAGGAACTGGCAAAAATCAGGGTACATGGGGTCTATGAGAAGGTGAAGCTCCCACCTAATCGTAAGGCCATATCAGCTTGTTGGGTTTCTCGAAGGAAAGAGAGGCCCAACGGCTCAGTGGAACCTAAGTGGACTCTGCTCTGTTCGTGAGTCCCACCTCTACATCCTTCATCGTTGTCCTTGTCTATGTGGACAACCTCTCGATTGTGTGCCCTGACCTTGAGGCTCTCCAGGTTTTGAAGGATCTCCTCACATTTGTGTACAGAATGAAGGACCTTGGTCTAGCTTGTGTCTTCTTGGGAATGGAGATTGAGCGTGATCGCCTACATCGCACACAACATGTGCATTATGCTGGTTACGTCAAGATGATGGGGGAGCGTTTTCCTCACTTGTTGGCCACAGTCCCCTCTGCATCCATGCCTGTGACGCCCGCTCGGCAGAGGCTTCTCACGTCAGGAGACCTAGATCGTCTGGAGGAGCCTGTCTATGTCACGACGTACCTCAGAGTGATTGGCTCCATGATGTTCCTCAGGACCAGGACACGCGAAGATCTTATCTTTGCTGTGAAGTTCTTCTCGCACTTCTCACATCATCTGCATCAACTCCATCTGGAGGCTGCTCTGCGCGTGGTCCGGTACCCCAGTGATTCTTCTATTTGATCACTTTCTTTTATACCAATTAATTGATCTTTGAAATCGCCCAATTTTTACTCCCATTTATTTTTTGTAGTGATTCTTCCATGGCAGACTTGTTTCTATCCGGGAAACTTGAAGTCGCCCAAAATCCTTTTCAGGCCCTCATCTATGACGTTCCGCATTAAGAAGTTGCTGATCGACAGCTCTTACATTTGATTTGTCAAACGATGGCCACCTCTGACGAGTATGTCTGCAGCTGATTATGGTCGGTGCATTCTGACGTGTCACCAAAGCGCTTCGTTGACTCGTCTTTATGCACTTGGTTTAGCATCTATGTTCAGTCCAATGCTCGAAGTGAGCGCTCCGTGCATTCGAGTGAGTCCGGTTTGCATTTTCTTTTTCTTTTTGTATTGAATTCCGAATTTCAAAAAAAGTTAAGTGATTCGCCCAAACGACTCAGAATCATGGCGGTGCTTGTGGGAGAATGAAAAACATTTTAGTTTTGAAGGAATACAGAGATCACTACGTGATGTTGTGTCCATCCATGCCTGGGCCTGTGCTTTCATATGCAGCCATCCGTTGTTGTTGACGGATACACTCACAACGATTGGACCCATGATCGCGATGCACGCAGCCAGTCCGGCTGCATCTTCCTCATCGGAGTTCAAGCTGTCTCATGCAAGAGTGGCGAGCAGGATTACATTGTGTGGAGCTTGTTTGAGGCTGAGTGTGTTGCATTGGTGGCTTGAGTCTGTGAGAGCATCTGGTTATGTCGTCTCATACAATAGTTGTGCCATTCCATACGCTACATCACCATCCATTGCACTTGCCACATAGCAGAGCATGATGGCATGTGTCACACGTGCACAAAACACATCAACATTGAGCATCACTTTGTATGTGAGCACATTCCACATGGCAATGTTTCTTTCATGGGTGTCGACATATGGACGCAACATGAAAACTTCTTCGCCAAAACGCTGTGCAGCGGCAAATACAAGTTTGCGGTGCACAATGTTAGACTTCTTGCGTATGCTCCTGCTCCTACCTGATTTGTACCCTGCTCTAGCTGCTTGCTTTCTCCGTTAGAAGTTATTGTGTGGCCCTGTCTCCTGCCCCTTGCCGTGCGCTAATGTTGCCATCGTATTGTGACGGTTGCTTGCTTGTGGTGACTAGCGTCTTTGGGTTATGGGGGAGTTTTGTTGTGTGAGTTACAGTGACCTCCAGACTTGCCCCCACGGCTCGCCGGTATGCCGGGACACTCAACGGCTACTTCGACAGCATCAGCACCAGTCGACGCGCCCTCACATTCTCTCCCATGGTTCTTTCGGTGAGCACCTCCCGGGGTCCATTTTCTCAGTGGTGCTATCCTTGCTTGTTCATGATCCATTTGCGTCGAGTTTCTGTTTCTGCACCTGGTGTTTCTTTCAGTTTATCAATCGGACAACCATGGTGCTCGTAGGCCTCTCAAGTTCTCTTCTGTTGTTGTATAGGAGCTTGCTATCGGGTTAGTCTATTTTCCGGCCGGTTGGTTGGACTTGTGTGCCTAGTTGCGCGCATGTGGCTGAGACTACATCTACACACTTGTCTGTTAGTTGCAACTTAACTTCTACATTTCAAAGCATACCTTTGTCGTCTCTCCACCTTTCAGACCACCGTCTATCAAGTTGTGTTCTATGCAGCGTGTCCTCTCACACGAAATGCTGCTTAGGGGATCCCTCTATTCCCTCACAGTCAACTTCAGAGTTGGTAACAAGAAATCTAACAAGAACAAGGAGCGTGCTAAAGTAAACGGCTGTGGAACAAGAGTAGAGCAAATGTTGATGCAACACCTCAGTCACGTTATGTGGTGACTCGCCGTACAGCTACATCGTGATGGAGCGTCCGCTGAAAAGCCTCCCTCTCGTCAGTCACCTGCATCCGTGTGGTGTGTAACGAGGTCAGAGGTCACTACGTATCGTTGATACCAACATCCGCCACGTCTGCACGCAGTCCCTGGGGGAACCGTGCTGAACGTGGATATCTCATTATCGGCCAGCATTAATGTGGAACATCAACCAGGGGTTTGGTAATTCTAGGTTTGGTTGGTCCATGAGAGCAGAATAGTAAAATCTGCGCTCACATGGTCAAAGGAATACAACTGGTTCAGTCAAATATGAGAGGTGTTCACGGATTTTTTGCACAAAGATGTGAGAGCGAATTGCCGCCCAAATTTAGAGCTCCACAAAATCAAGTCGGTCGTAACAGACACACGTAAACTAGGGTGTTGACCAGGTCCGGTATACCGTAGTGGTGCCCATTAAATTTGACTAAGTAATTGTTTTCCTTCAACCATTCAAGCACCTTTTCATCTCTCGTGGACGAATCACTCAAGGAATTGCGAAAATCCAATACATGTACACACCATTTCACACGCTGCGCGAAGTGTCTTAGGGACTGCGAGCAGAACGTAAGACACACACGTTCTGCCTCGCAGCCCCCCACTAGCTACACGTGCACGTGGCACAAAGTGTGATTCGATGTGAGCTGTGAGGTGCAATGTCACCATGAACATTCAAATTCTCAATATGTGACAGCTGACTGCTGTGGACAGATCGGGGATGTGAGTGGACACTTTGACCCAGGGCTGCAATACCGCGGTATTTGGGTAACGTGGTACTAAACACCGCGGTACAAGCGTTCCGCGGTATTGAGTACCGCGGTATCCTAGTTCCGTGGCGTTAGTGTTTGACGCACACGCAAGTGACCTCTTGTCTCCACCCACTCACTCACTCGCTCACTGCAGGTGACTGAACACCATTGAAGCCGTGGTCCAAGCAAGGCTGGTCGGGTGCAAAGCATGAGTGATCCCAGCCATGCTCACGTCCTTCTGTGGTGGAACCATGCCTTTCTCAGTGGTTGAGTGTGAGCAACTCGGTGGCTGAAACATGAGAAGTGAAGTGATGCATGCACCACAAACGCTCGTGGTCGATGTGGTTTCTGGAATTATGTTCATGCATGCTCTGCAGGTTGTTTGGTACTTGCCCGGGTTGCTGATCCTACGGGGCCACACACTCAGTCGCTATCAGGTGTGAGAAATCGTGGCGGCGTTTTGCCGACCGGTCATGTTCGACCCCGGGGTGGCACCTGTGCCCCACTTCGAGTCACTCGAGTGGGTGGCCCGGTCAGCTGCGGCTAAAACCTCGCTTGCTCGTGACTCTCATTGTTGTTGTTCTTACGCGACCTCTCAACCAGGTTTGTCACCTCTCTCGCCCCACCCTAGCCATGGATGTTTCTCTTTCCAAGACTAGTGTGTATGAGAGCTTAAGGCAGCCTCTTGCCGCTGCCTACTGGTATCAGAGTTAGAGGAATCACTCCCTCAGCTCCATCGATTTGGGACCCGTGGAATAGAGACGGCGAGGGAGTGCATCGACGTCTCATCGTCGGCACTCATTCTTCGCATGCTCGGCCCGTGGCACCACTCCATGTGATGCCTCACAATAGCACCACCCTACCGCCGCCTCTCTAGGCTAAGGGTGCTGCTCACTCTAATCCCGAACCCCGCACTTCACTCTCGGATCCTTGCGGCCTCTTCCCTCCTCCCCGCAGCAGCAGCTCCTTGACAATTCCTGTCTACGTGGGTTCAGGCCTCTCGCCTCTCCCACTGCTGCGGCCTGCTTCTCCGGCTCCGCATCTCGGAGTCGCCATTGAGCCTGCGTGCATTCTCGCGCCGGGCACTCCTCTCGGCCTGCTTCTCCGGCTCCGCATCTCGGAGTTGCCACTGAGCCCACGTACATTCTCGCACCGGGCACTCCTCTCGTCGGTACCTCAGTATCCTCACAGCCACATCGGCGGCCGCATCTGCGGCGTGAAGTACCACCCTGGCTTCACCACCGGAGTCAGATCCTATCCCCACGTCACCAAGGGGTTGGCACAAGGAAGCACGCACTGCCGAGGTACTCGCGTGCTACGAGGAGGAGGAGAGGCGCGCGTGGGCCCGTCGCAGCCAGTGTGACAGCCCCGGCTACCACCCGGGGGAGGACCTCGATCCCGCGGAGCACCTTGCGCTTGCCAACACCGCGGAGTACGCGACCTACTGCCAGTCCGCCTCCGACGACTCTCCAACGGTGCAGAACGCACCAGCCACGCGGCCACCACGTGAGCAACGTCGTTCTCCATCACATGTAAGCTGACCCGTTGCTCGTAGAACCTGTGAGTAGAGTCTTCGTCTTCGTGCCGCCCACTCTGGGGCAACACCAACTGTAGAAGCAACAGTTAGACAGTGGACAGAGGATTTCTCCTGTCGCATTGCCTCACCAGCAACGTCGCGGTCAGCGGCACCTGTCCCTGTTTCATCTGACACCTTCTCGGTGCTGGAGGTCACGCTTGTTTCTAGTTCGGCTCTTGCATCCACGTTTGCGGCCACGGCCCGTGCGGCACGTGCCCCTGCTACCACCGCAGCAAGGCGGGCGATTGACACTTACACTGCCACAGCTGTTGATCAGGGTCCCCTTGCCGTAGCCACTGTCAACATCACCAAACAGATTGCAGCTGCACCTGACTCCATCGCATCCACAACAGCTTCAGCTGCCACATCACTCTCCAGTGCGGTCACATCCATTTGCGACTCTATCGCTTAGGTGTCGACTGCTACAGCATCGTCACCGGTCGGCCCTAAGGTCCGCCTCTTGGTAACAGCTACGGCGGCCATCTCAGCTCTCACGGGTGCAGCCCTCACTAGAGTTGCCTGCTTCATCGTCTCCGCTTCCTCTTCTGTGGCAGTCACTACAGCATCAGCTACCGCAACACTGTCCCCCCTGTTTAGTCTACACCGCTAGGCTGGGTGAACAACCTCTCTCTGTGTCTGCTTGCACTTTCCTTCCTTTGACTGTGCAACATTACCACTACAGACCCCCTCTTATCTTTCCACACCCACTGGGGGAGGGGAAAGTCTGCCCGAAAAATCTTGTTTGCCTCTTGTTTTGCACGCCATGCCTGTTGACGACAATCTGTATGCGGCACTGTAGGAAGAGCTGCGCAAAGAGCGCGCAGCTCTCCGAGCAGCTCTCACTACACAGCGTGTCGTTAAAGACAAATTGCGCGCCGAGCAGGGCGATCAGGACACGTATGCAGATCACGCCACAGACCCTGTCCTCAACCGTCTGCAGCTTGTCTTGCGCTCCACGCCTGCTCTTTCTGCTGCTACTGATATCGCCGCTGCCTTTTCTTCCAACCCCACTTCCGCATCCACCAGCACTGGCTCTTAGCACTCTGACCCCATTGCAGCTGCAGCCGCTGCATGCGCCGCCGCTGCTAAAGCCCTCGTGCAGCCTGCGCACCACAAGCCAGACTTTGACTCCACACCACCTCACTTCACCTCTTATCTCTTATTCATGTCCTGGGAGGTTCGCTTCAGCGCTTGGGCACAAGGTGAGCAGCTCTGGGAATCCTACCACCTACCTAATCCCGCTGCTCACCCCCTTTTTGTTCCCACCAATGCTGAGTCTGCGCGCGTTGTCCATGCACTTATTTGCGCTGGCCCTGATGATCTCACTGATGACATTGGGTCCTACAATGCTGACACTACGAGTCGCACACCCGCAATCCCTGTCGTCGCCTACGCACTCATCAAGTGTTGCACCACTGTCACTGGTCACGCTGCGCAGAGCGTGCTGACTGTCCAGTTCAACACTCTGTCCATGTGTGCTGATGAGATTGCGGATGCCTATTGGGCTCGCAGTGTACGTCTGCTGAATGACCTAGGCAAAGCTGCCCCTGGACAACTCTCAGCCGTTCTGTCCATCGTCAACGGCCTCATCCCCGAGCTGTTCGACATCTTCAAGGAGGTGAAAGCGTCCCAGCTTGAGCGTGTTGCTGCTAAACCTGTGCTTGCTGATTCACTGCCGGGCATTGGTGCCCTTTGGGAGTTCACCTCCCAACGCCTCACTGACTGGTGGAGTGCCCTCCAGAACAAACACATTCATCGCGCTGCCGTTGCCGCCACGACCACAACTCTTCCCTCTACCTCATCTTCTTCTTCCTCCCCTTCACCCACCTCTCCGGCCTCATCCCTTGCCCACCAAGGGAGTGGTGGGGGGGGTCGGGACAAAGGTGGTGGACGAGGAAAAGGATCTTCCGCAGCTGGTCCTTGCGGGCAATTAGGCCGCGACAAAAACGCCACCAACTCCACCGTCGGCAGCACACCCTCCTCTTCCTCCACCTCCAACACTGTCATGTGCTGGAATTGTGGGGCCACTGGTCATTCTGCACCAAAGTTCCCGGAACCGCCCGACAACGAGCGCCTGGCCTCGGCCATGCGTGCTCACTGGACGCGCTCCTCCGGTAGTTCTGGTGCCTCGGCAGCCCCCTCTCAGATCGCACCCCCGCCATCACCACCCCGACACCACTCTTCCCCCTCTGAGGGAGCTGTCTACCACACCGCCGCTATGCCATCCCCTATTCCTTACCCCTGGGGGTGGCCTCCAGGGTATGGTGGGCCGGTCTTCTACGGCTTGCCCTCTAGTGCCTATGCTGCTCCTTCTTGGTCGCCCTTGCCCTACTCTTCCCGCCGTGCGTCCTCCGGGGTTGTCATCACTCCTGACGCTCCAGAGGATGAGCGCTAGTTGGACGCTACTCTATCCTACGTCGTCCATCAACGCCACCTTCGTGATCAGGGAGGTGAGAGTGATAGCTTTGGGCCAGAGCCTCTTGCGTGTGCTATCGATGGGGCGTTACGTGGTCCAATGTCCGGTCATGTTCTTGGGTGTCCCCTTGATGATGTATCGTGGATTGAAGAATGGTAATCTCTTTTTGTTTGCCTCGTTGTCTTGCTGCGTGTGGTCGGCGTCTTGTCCTGCATGTTGCCGTTGCTACAGTGAGTCGTGATCCCCCCCTCGTTTGTGCGTCCGGGGGCTTCTGGATCCTTGACTCTGGCGCCACCCACCACATGACCTTGTCGCGTGTGTCCTTTGTGTCTCTTGGCCCCGTTGGCTCTATCCGTTTTGTCCGCACTGGCTGCGGTCAGCTGCTGCCTGTACAGGGTGTTGGAGTTGTCCGCTTTGTTGGCCCTGGGGGGGAACTGTTCTTGCCTGACGTCCTGTATGTTCCATCGCTTGAGCTGAGTCTGCTCTCTGTCACCACGCTCGACGACCAGGGCATGGACTTCTCATCCAGCCACGGCATTGCCTCTGTCTCTCATCGCATCTCTG
>SZWC01004951.1:23175-36064 GCA_023375785.1 Penium margaritaceum
CCCCCCCCCCCCTTTTTTCTCTTTTTCTCCTTTTTTTGTATTGATGACGTCACTAGTGATGTCAGTAGTGACGTCAGCAGATGGGTGCTGACGTCAGCAGTGGCGGTTGTTGGGGTCGCCGCTGCTGCTGTTGCTGTTGATGCTACTGTAGCCGTTGCTGTTGCTGCTGTTGCTGCGATTGCTACTGCTACAATTGCTGCTGGTTGCTGCTGTTGCTGCTGCTGCTGCAGCTACTGCTGCCGTTGCTACTGCTGCTACTACTACTACAACTGCTGCTGCTGTTGCTGTTGCTGGTGCAGTTGTAGCTAAAGCTACTGTTGTTGCGAGCTGCTACAGCGTAGTGGCTGCTAGAGCTCGCTGCTGCTGCTGCGCGCTATTGTAGCTGCAGCGTGCTGTAGCAGCTGCTCGCTACTGCGGCGGGCTGCTGCATCGAGGTGCGGGGGTGGGGGATTTTTTTGTTGCCCTTTTTTTGTTTTTTTTTCCTTGTCCCAGCGGGTAGCAACCCGCTGTCTGCTACGAGCAGCGGGCTGTTGCTCGCCTAGCAGTAGTGAGATGCTGCTCGCTAACAGCAGCGGGCTGCTGCTTGCTACTCGCTTGCTACGAGGAGCGAGCAGCAGCAGCCATGGCTGGCAGCTGCCAGCTACAGCTTGCTACTACTGCTGCTGCAGCTCGCTACTACTGCTGCTGCAGCACGCTACTGCAGCTGTTGTTGCCCGTTGCTACTACTGGCTGTTGCTATAGCTACTGCGTGCCGCGGCTGCTGCCTGCTGCCGCTGCGTGCTGCTGATGCGAGCTGCTGTTGTGTGTTGCTGCTGCCGCTACGTGTTGCTGCTGTTGCTGCTGCTGCTGCGGGCTGCTGCGAGCTACTACGAGCTGCTGCTTTTGCCCGCTGCTGCTGGTGGTGCCAGTCACTGCACATGGGTGACGTTGCCGCTTGCGTCGTCGCCCTCAGACGTCAGACGCCGCCTGCCGCTCACCTCCTGGCGTCACGCGTGGGGGTCAGTGCTACCGAAACAATTTTGGCAGCATTTCCCTTGGCCTAGTGGCCGTGGGAAAAAATCTGACGTCGCCACCAGGCGAGTCAATGCTACCGAAAAAAATCCGGCAGCATTTCCCCTGCACTGGCACGTATGGGGGTCCGCCGGCGTTGTCTGGAACCTGTTTGCCAGTCTTCTGCTGTTGCTGCTACGCTCTGGTTCTGATACCGAAAAGGAAAACCTAGGCAGCAGGTTGGGGCAGCAGCGTTGTTGATGCAGCGTGCGGGATTCCACGCTCGTTGCTTAAGTCAGCTGCCCCCTCAGTCTGCTGCTCTAAAGTCTGGAAGCTGTGGGTTCGTTACTCACAAACGCGCGCGCCAGAGTTAGTGCCAGAAAGCTGAGAAAATGCGTAGAAGCTTCCTAGCAACACAGCCGCTGACCGGGCGTCAGTGCCTGGTCAGACGGTGACGACAGTCACAGGTCGTACACACAACGGCAAGGGTTTGGCTAGGAGACACAAGACAAAGTGTCAGAATGCTTCAATATAGCATATGCAGAGAGAAATGACAAATGACAGGTCCAAGGCATAAATACCTGCCGCGGCGCACGGCGGGTGTCACACGCGGCAGTCCAAGAGCTGTCCTAAAACCGGCCCAAAACCACTGTTTTGGCCGTAACTCTGCGCACACANTGCGTAGAAGCTTCCTAGCAACACAGCCGCTGACCGGGCGTCAGTGCCTGGTCAGACGGTGACGACAGTCACAGGTCGTACACACAACGGCAAGGGTTTGGCTAGGAGACACAAGACAAAGTGTCAGAATGCTTCAATATAGCATATGCAGAGAGAAATGACAAATGACAGGTCCAAGGCATAAATACCTGCCGCGGCGCACGGCGGGTGTCACACGCGGCAGTCCAAGAGCTGTCCTAAAACCGTCCCAAAACCACTGTTTTGGCCGTTACTCTGTGCACACATGTCAGAATCCTACGCCGCCTAAACCTAGACGTGCATAATCAAAAGACGGACGCAGCGACTGGTCACATGCATGCATCCATTGACTGACAGTGAACATTCAATGCAAAAACATGCAAATAGGCCTCATGGCCAGTCCGCCGAAAGGCGCCTGCAAGACGTAGAAGACACAGCAAAGAGTCCCGGTGTCATCTGGGGCTCTGGAACAGTGATCGGTCAGCTCCAAGCGGGTAGGCCGCCGCCTGTCGTCACGTCGGTGTCACCAGGGCCGCCTGCCTCAGGGATCTGCACGAGTATGGACACGACCGAGTGGTCACAGTAAACTGTACAGGAACGGCACAAAAAACAACACTCCCCCATGACCCGATGGTACGCATGTCCATACGCCTGTAGCACTGGTACAACCACATAGTGAGTGACACAGACAGATGAGACGCAAACGTACATCCCACACTCAACCACCGTCACGCACGGGGCGAAGCCCGATAGAACAAATGGCCACCAGAAACTTTCCGCGGGCAAGTGCCTTCGTCAAGAAATCAGCACGCTGCAAGTCACTGCCAACCCACATGATAGAGATCACGCGTCGCTCCACCAGATCCCGAACGAAGTGATGCTCAAACGCAATGTGCTTTGTGCGAGCATGAAAAACACCAGAGTTCTCCGCAATGTCGAGAGCACTCTGGTTGTCGCAACGCAGCACAATGGCGGGTATTGACTGCCCAAGCTCAAGAAACAAGCACTGCAGCCAAACTCCCTCTCCAGCCCCTGCCCCCAAAGCCACATACTCTGCCTCCGACGAGCTACGTGCGATACAGCCCTGCTTCCCGCTTCGCCAAGACAAAGCGGTACCACCAAGCAGAAACATGTAGGCAGTGCGAATACGTCCGTCAGGGCTCCAAGCCCAGTCGCTGTCAGTGAAGCCGTCAAGGACCACCAAACACTGCCGACGAAAGCAGAGTCCGAGATACGGCGTGGAGACCACGTACCGTACCACTCGCACGGCCGCATGAAGAGCTCTCGCACGTGGAGCCTGCGAGAACTGAGCGAGGAGGTTGACGGCAAATGCGATGTCGGGACGCGTGGTAGTGGCCAGGTACATCAGAGATCCGATAAGACGGAGGTACAAGGTCACGTCCACTGTCTCCCCCAGCTGTGTAGGGTCATCCACCTTCAGGGCATCCTGCCCATCAGGTGTGAGGGGTGTGGAAGCGGTGGGCACTGCACCAAGGAGATCGCTAATGCGCTCCCCCACGACTCGTGCGTATCGGGCTTGATGCAACAACAGTGTCTGATGTCTGCGATCTCTCACGATCTCCATAGCAAGAAACACCGATGCAGGACCGAGGTCCTTCATCCTGTAGGCGGTCTGCGGGACAGCCTTGGCCTCCTTCACGGCCTCCAGGGACGGAGACGCGATCAAAAGGTCATCAACATAGACCAGGATGGCGGTAAACCGCTCTGGTGTCGGTAGGATGAAGAGTGAGGGGTCTGCCTCGCTCTGTACGTATCCTGCACGAGTCAAGGTGCCAGTGATCTCCCGGTTCCAACACCGTGGAGACTGCTTGAGGCCGTACAAGGACTTGCGCAAGCGCCAGACCTTGTCACCGTCCTCAAAGCCTGGTGGCTGAGCCACGTAGATCTCCTCATCCAAAGAGCCATGGAGGAACGCGTTGTCCACATCCATCTGGTGTACTTCCCAGTCATGCTGAGCCACTACACCGAACAGAGCTCGAGCTGAGGTCATGCAGCAGACAGGGGCAAAGGTTTCAGTGTAATCAACTTCCTCAATCTGAGAGAACCCCTTGACGACCAAGCGGGCCTTGTAGCATTCCAGTGAGCCATCCGGCTTCACTTTCTTGCGAAAAACCCACTTGACCTGAATCGCCTTCCTCCCAGGGGGAAGGTCGACCAGCTCGTAGACTCTGTGCTCTTGGATAGCACAAAGCTCATCCTCGCAAGCAGCTCGCTAGGCATCAGCATCCTGCAATGAGAAAGCCTCCTTCAATGTCGCCGGGTCAGGCGCCATAGAGGGGGAACTCTGCGTGGCAAGTGCACACGCCTCAGTGTCAGGCCTGACGGCCACGAGATCAGCTGCTGCGTCACAGGCAATATGGAACTCGCAAGTGACCAGGTCGTGCCCTATGGGGCACGCTGGGTGTACCTCTGAAAGCTCAGTGCGGACACTGAGGCCTAAGGCCTTTGTGCCTGGAGCACCGCTCGCGATGCTACGAGAGGAACGCTTAGGTCCGGGACCCGACGCTCGCTGAGCTCCGGAATCTAGTGGTCGAAGGCGACCACCGGGCTCACGAGAGTAACCGGAGGTCGAGGGGCGCACCTTAGGCTCAGGAACAGGTACGACCACAGGGACAGGTACGACCACAGCTGGTGATGGCTGAGACGAGGTAGCCGAAGATGCCGTGCAAGGAGATGTGTGTATGGGGGATACAGAGCTGGGTGTGACAGCGGGCAAGGCTGGCCCGAACACTGAGACAGGAGTGTCAGCCGACGTAGGGACAGGAGTGGGCTGGACTGGGTGAGACGCCGGAGCAGGGGTGCTAGTAGACATAGGTGGTGATGCAGGAGGAGGCGTGAGAGCAGCGGTACCTGTGGGGTGTGAAACAGGCTGAACGGGCGGGATCTCTGGACCAACGGCAATGATAGCCGGATCATCAAGTGCTGGAGACCGAGAGGGGACTCGAGCGGACACATCAACCTGACGAGGAATGGTCGCTGGCGAAGAAGTCTCCCCCATCCACCGAGGACCCTCACAGGAAGGGACATGGGCTGCAGAGAGGGCTGTGATCGAAGTCAGATCACGGTNGGTTCCAACACCGTGGAGACTGCTTGAGGCCGTACAAGGACTTGCGCAAGCGCCAGACCTTGTCACCGTCCTCAAAGCCTGGTGGTTGAGCCACGTAGATCTCCTCATCCAGAGAGCCATGGAAGAACGCGTTGTTCACATCCATCTGGTGCAGTTCCCAGTCATGCTGAGCCACTACACCGAACAGAGCTCGAGCTGAGGTCATGCGGCCGACAGGGGCAAAGGTGTCAGTGTAATCAACTCCCTCAATCTGAGAGTACCCCTTGACGACCGAGCGGGCCTTGTAGCGCTCGAGTGAGCCATCCGGCTTCACCTTCTTGCGAAAGACCCACTTGACCTGAATCGCCTTCCTCCCAGGGGGAAGGTCGACCAGCTCGTAGACTCTGTGCTCTCTCATAGCGCGAAGCTCATCCTCGCAAGCAGCTCGCCAGGCATTAGCATCCTGCAATGAGAAATCCTCCCTCAATGTGCCCGGATCAGGCGCCATGGAGGGGGAACTCTGCGTGGCAAGTGCACACGCCTCAGTGTCAGGCCTGACGGCTACGAGATCAGCTGCTGCGTCACAGGCGATATGGAACTCGCAAGTGACCAGGTCGTGCCCTATGGGGCACGCTGGGTGTACCTCTGAAAGCTCAGTGCGGACACTTGAGCCTAAGGCCTTTTTGCCTGGATCACCGCTCGCGATGCTACGAGAGGAACGCCTGGGTCCGGGACCCGACGCTCGCTGAGCCCCGGAATCCAGTGGTCGAAGGCGGCCACCGGGCTCACGGGAGTAATCGGAGGTCGAAGGGCGCACCTCAGGCTCAAGAACAGGTACGACCACAAGGACAGGTACGACCATAGCTGGTGAGGGCGGAGACGAGGCAGCCGGAGATGCCGTGCGAGGAGATGCGTGTGTGGGGGACACAGAGCTGGGTGTGACAGCAGGCAAGGCTGGCCCGGACACGAAGACAAGAGTGTCAGCCGACGTAGGGACAGGGGTGGGCTGGACTTGGTCGGACGCCAGAGCAGGGGTGCCAGTAGACACAGGTGGTGATGCAGGGGGAGGCGTGAGAGCAGCGGTACCTGTGGGGTGTGAAACAGGCTGAACGGGCGGGATCTCTGGACCAACGGCAATGATAGCCGGATCATCAAGTGCTGGAGACCGAGAGGGGACTCGAGCGGACACATCAACCTGACGAGGAATGGTCGCTGGCGAAGAAGTCTCCCCCATCCACCGAGGACCCTCACAGGAAGGGACATGGGCTGCACAGAGGGCTGTGATCAAAGTCAGATCACGGTATGTGAGTGACTCAAAAAACAGCGCATCACGGGACTCAATGACACGACGGTGAGTGGGGTCCCAAAAGCGCCAGGCCTTCGACTGCGGGGAGATGCCGATGAAGGCACATAAGTGACCCCGAGGGGAGACGTTGGACCCCTGTTGCTCCTCAGTGTACCACACGGAGGCCAGGGAACCCCAGACGCGAGCGAGACGAAGATGAGCACGGTGGCCAAACCAACACTCGTACGGTGTAACATGATCCAGAAGCGGATCATGCGGGAGGCGGTTCCAGACCCAAGTCATGTAGGCGAAGCCCTCGAAGGCGAAGGACTCCGGGAGACCGCACTCAGACCGCATGGCGCGGACCGCATGCTCCATGGTGCGGTTCCAGCGCTCAGATACACCGTTCTGTTTTGGGATAGCAGGGGTGGAGACCTGGTGAAAAATTCCGTGCTCAGCAAAGAAGGAGTCCATCTCATTGAGGAACTCCTCGCCGCGATCCAAGCAAAAGGTATGTAGCGTGTGGCGAGACTGACGCTCAGCCATCACGAGCCAGAGCCAAACCGCACGAGCGGCGTCGCTCTTCTAACGCAGACTATAGACCCACCGCATCCGGGTGAAGTCATCAGTCAGCGTCAGAACATACCGGCCCCTCTCGGACAGGGACTCGACCGGGAGAGGACCGAGCAGGTCCGAGTGGACCAACTTGAGGGGCATCAACGCTCGGGAACGCGAATCATGGTAAGTGCACCGGTGCATCTTTCCCTGAGCGCAAAAAAGACAATCAGTCTTGGGTGGCTTCTCGAAAGAAGCCACGTCAAGACCAAGAGCGGGCTGTGTATGGATGAGCTTCAACACAGTCTCGGAGCCCACGTGACACAGATGTCGGTGAAGCAACCACTGGTGTTCCGGGGATAGAACACCAGTGACAAAAACGTGACCAGAGGAGGAGGGAGAGTTAGGGGAGGAGGGCCGAGCAATTCGGTACAAATCATCTACGACTAAAGCACGCATGACAATGCTATGGGTGTCAAGAGCAGTCACAGTCGCTAAATCAGCGGTATGCTCAACGGAGAGACCCATCAGAGTGCAGGCAAGCACAGACAGCAGACTGAGCTCAAGATCAGGCACAAACAACACGTTAGAGAGGTACAGGGGGCCAGACGGACCATCAAAGCATACAACCCCAATGTCGTGGACCGGTAAGGACTGACCAGAGCCTGTGCAAACAGAACGGACAGTCGTGACGGGACCAAGTACCACAAAGTCACTACCACGACACGTCATGTGATGGGTGGCACCGGAATCGATGATCCAAGTGCCACCGGAGTCACGACTGGTAGACGTCATTGTAAAACGAGCAATGGAACACTCGGCATCAGAGGGAACTTGAGCTGTCAGTGAACGTCGTACATCACGAAGGTGAGACTCATGAATCCAGTCAATGCAGTCAGGCCCAGCATCATCACATGTGGACTGTGCTCCCCCACACGTGTCATCACGAGTCACGAGGACAGACAAAAAAGCAATCTGTGACCCACTCGACGATGACAACACACTCGCACCTCCCTGAAAGTGAAGCGCCAGAAGATGACGAAGCTCGGCAATGGTGCGGTCACGTGGGTGTGGATCACTGATGCTCGCCGGTGAGGATGTAGGAACAGCTACAGTCGTCGTCGCCGCGCATCCAGAGGAGTGTGCGGGCGACGTGCCGGACGCGGTGCGGGCAGCATGGGCAGCCTGAAGTCCGCGAGTGATGCGCTCCCAGTCAAGCGGCTGCTGGCACTCGGTGTAGCGATGGGCACCTCCACAGTTGTAGGAGTGCACGGAACAGCCACTACTACCACTGGATGACGATTGCTGCTGGCCCGATCCGCGCTTCCTATTCTTCTTCTTCCCCTGGGCAGCTGCTGCAACGCCCTGCGTCTGCGTGGGTGTAGACGGGGTCGAAGAGGAGGAGGAAGATGATATCGTGATGGAGGTAGATGAGGGTGACTGCAGGAGGGAAGATGGTGGTGAGGCGAGGACTGCTGTAGCTTGAGAAGTCTCTTGATGTGCTACTGCTGCCTCGCGGGCCGAAGTCACGTGGAGGAAAAGCTGATGGGCCCAAGGGAGCAGCTGCAAGGTGGCTGAGAAAGGCTCGAGAGCACCGTCGCTCTACCGTGTGAATATGTCGGTGTACTCTAGGCGAACTCCGAGCATCATCGTCCGAAGTGCCCACAGTTGTGTGCCCCCTCAGGTCCCTACACGTGTGTAGATATGCATGGCGCATTGCCAGTAATCCGCCGCAGGCTCCGCTAGTCCCTGACGGAGCGAGTGGAAAGCACGAATGTATGACGCACGCGTGGCGTACGTCTCTGCGGCCAATCGGGACAACGCCAGATCCGAGCCTCCACGAAGATCAGCTCCAGTGCCTGTGCCAGCCGCGCCGAGGAAGGGGCGGAAGTCAACGACAGTCTTGCGTGGCATGGCGTAGAGAAGTCCTCGCATGGCCCGAGCTGCTGTCAGTGCCTGTGCTGGATTTGTAGACTGGTATGGGCTGTGGTAGTAAGGCCACACTCCCTCAGAAGTAGCCCACACCTGAAACAGGATCTCCCAGCAGTCAAATCCGTCCTCGCTGATGTACCGTGGAGGTGGTGCCTCAAAGTCCTTTGGCTGCCTCTCGGTGGGGAGAGCAACTGCAGGCTGAGGAGGGCGAGAGACGAGGAAAACTCCTGGAAGGGGGTGATCACCGGGGAAGTCAGGTGACGATCGTATCGGGGACACGGGTGGAGGTCGGATACCCGTCTGCAGCTGACGGAGGCGCTCCTGTAGAAGACGAATCTCCCGCTCCTGGGAGTCATCCTCGAAGCCTAGCATGAATGGCTCGTCATCAATGAGGTCCGCAGGTGGTGGAGAAACCACACCAGGAGGTGAAGCAGGTGGAGCACCTGTCACGGGCACCTGGGCCGAGTGCTGGGTGGAGGCCGCAACGCCAGCAGCTCCATCAGAAATCCGCGAAGGAGCCGTGGACTGAGCACGCAGGAGCTCAGTCAGCGTGTGGATAGCGTTAGTCTGCTCTCGCTGCAGACGACGCATCTCCTCCTGCTGGCTACGCAGGTCCGCAATGGCCTACGAGCGAGGGCTCAATACCCCTGAAGAAGAGGAGGAAGGATCGCCTTGTCCCTTGTCCTTGTCGTCAGGCGAACTCATGTCGCCGCTCACTATGGAACGACAAGCCAAATTTGCCGGATTTCCAAACCGTCTGCGTTTCTCGGAGAGTTGAAAGGCTGGCAACTTTTGACTTTTTGGGTGAAAATTTGGCTAAGTGTATTGCTGACGTCAGCAAGTGGTTGCTGACGTCAGCATGACCTGATGACGTCAGCAATCAACAAAGCTGACATCAGCTCGTCCCCCTTTTTTTTCTTGTCGCGTTTCTACGCACGTGTGGAGCCGCCTCGCGGTGGCGCGCGGCAGCTTCGCGGAAGCTGCGTAGCAGCTTTCGCCCAGCTGCTGCTACAGCTGTGCTGTCAACTGCAGCAGTAGCTGTGTAGCTGCGTGTGCAGCGGTGGCAGCAGCGGCTGCGCTGCTGCTGCTGCTACTGCGCGAAGCGGCTGGTGCTGCGCGCTGCAGCTGCTACTGGCTAGCGCCGCCGCGCTCTGCTGCTGGCTGCTGCCGCCGCGCGCTGTTGCTGCTGCCACTGCTGCGCTGTTGCTGACGCCGCGACTGCTGCTACTGCTGCTGTGCCACCGCCGTTGCTGCGCTGCTGCTGCCAATGCTGCTGCTGCCGCCGCTGCTGCCACGCTGCTGCTACACTGCTGCGGTCGCTGCTGCTATGCTGCTGCTGCGTTGCTGCTGCCGCCGCCTCTGTTGCTGCTGCTCTGCTGCTGTAGCTGTGGGAGGGTTGCTGCACGCACCGCAGCCGCCACACACCTCTGCGTGGCGGTACACGCCGCTGCTGCTGCCTCTGCAGCTGCGATCTCACGTGGTGGGTGGAGTACGTAAACGGCGACCAGTCGTCTCCAGCAGAAACTCTGCTGCAACGGTGACTCTCACTGCTGCTGCTCTGCTGCGTCTCTGCTGCGCAGCTCAGTGAGAACTGTCTCACTGCTCTGCTACCATGAGAAAATGCGTAGAAGCTTCCTAGCAACACAGCCGTTGACCGGGCGTCAGTGCCTGGTCAGACGGTGACGACAGTCACAGGTCGTACACACAACGACAAGGGTTTGGCTATGAGACACAAGACACAGTGTCAGAATGCTTCAATATAGCATATGCAGAGACAAATGACAAATGACTGGTCCAAGGCATCAATACCTGCCGCGGCGCACGGTGGGTGTCACACGCGGCAGTCCAAGAGCTGTCCTAAAACCGGCCCAAAACCACTGTTTTGGCGGACACTATGTGCACACATGTCAGAACCCTACGCCGTCTGAACCTAGACATGCAGAATCAAAAGACGGACACAGCGACTGGTCACATGCATGCATCCATCGACTGACAGTGAGCATACAATGCAAAAACATGCAAATAGGCCTCATGGCCAGTCCGCCGAAAGGCGCCTGCAAGACATAGAAGACACAACAAAGAGTCCCGGTGGCATCTGGGGCTATGGAACAGTGGTCGGTCAGTTCCAAGCGGGTAGTCCGCCTCCTGTCGTCACGCTGGTGTCACCAGGGCCGCCTCCCTGAGGGATCTGCACGAGTATGGACACGGCCGAGTGGTCACAGTAAACTGTACAGGAACGGCACAAAACACAACAAAAGCATCTGAAAACTGAAAGTAACTGGTTAGGAATAAAGAATGAGCAACAATGGGAGACCCCTCCAAGTTCAAGCTCCCCTCCACTAGTGTAGAAGTTGTTACTAAGCTAACCAGCCAATCAGAAAATAGCTGTGGACCTATTTTCTGGCTGGCAGGGTTTTCTTGGTGAGCCCTGCCATACGCCCGACAGCTCAAAACCCAGGCGTCGTCTGTTTTGCCTGAAAACTGGACCATACCATGATATTGACGCTGCAAACGCAGTCGTACGGTCAGAATCAGCTAGAAAAACAATAGCAAAGAGTTATGGCTGCCCGAACCCAGGCAGTGCCTACGATGGTCCATGATGCCGAACAGGGCCATACAACATGCGACAAGGACCCTAGGCAGAGCATGACGATGCAGATGCGACGGGACGCGCTGGACGCATGCAGACAGCAATTGCGGTGGTAGTGACCGCCTGCAGCACGACCGCCGAGGAGGCCTACCGATAGAGCTGAGCATGTTGCCGGAGAGAGGAGGCTCGAGCGAAGTGCGAGTAGACCTCATCATGCGTCGGCTCCACCGGATTGTTGGTTGTTTGCGCTCATTGTGCTCTGTTGTGTCCTCCCGGCTTGTGTACATCGGCGTGCAGATGACTGATGGCAAGACTCGACGCCGGTGGAGTGTCGTCCGGTGGAGCCGACGCACGCTGAGGTCGTCTCGCTGTTCGCTGGAGCCTCCTCTCTCTGGCGACGTGTTCAGCTCCATCGGCAGGCCTCATCGGCGGTCGCACTGCCGGCAGTCACTGCCGCTGCAGTCGCTGTCTGCATGCGTCCAGCACGTACTGTCGTGCCTACGTCGTTGTGCACTGCCTAGGGTCCCAGTTGCGTGTTGCATGACCTTGTTTGGCAGCATAAACCGTCGTGGGCACTATCTGGGTTTAGGCTGCCATAACTCCTCGCTACTATTTTTCTAGCAGATTCCGACCACACGGCTGCGTTCGCAGCGTTGGTATTATGCTATGGTCCAGTTTTCAGGCAAAACGGACGACGCCCGGGTTTTGGGCTGTCGACTGCCTGGCAGGCCTCACCGAGAAAACCTGCCAGCCTGAGCTGAGCTATTTTCTGATTGGCTGATGGACTGAGTAACAAGCTCTACAGAGCTGGGGGGGGGGGCTAGAACTTGGAGGAGTCCCCCATTGCTGTTCATTCTTCATTCCTATTCAGTCATTGTCAGTTTTCAGCTGCTTTCTGGCGCTAACTCTGGCGCACGCGTTTCTGAGTAACAAAACCCAGAGCCTCCAGACTTAGACTCTAGACCAGCAGACTGAGGGGGCAGCTGACTTAAGCAACGAGCGTGGAAGCCCGCACGCTGCATCAACAACGCTGCTGCCCCAACATGCTGCATAGTTTCTAGCTTGGTATCAGAGCCAGAGCGTAGCAGCAGTAGCAGAAGACTGGCAAACGGGTGCCAGACAACGCCGGCGGACTTCCCATACGCGCCAGTGCAGGGGAAATGCTGCCGGATTTTTNTTTTTCGGCAGCACTGACCCCCACGCGTGACGCGAGGAGGTGAGCGGCAGGCGGCGTCTGACGGCTGTGGGCGACGACGCACGCGGCAACGTCACCCAGGTGCAGTGACTGGCACCACCACCAGCAGCAGGCAGAAGCAGCAGCTCGCAGCACCCTGCAGCAGCAGCAGCTCGCAGCAGCAGCAGCAGCAGCCCGCAGCAGCAGCAGCTTGCAGCAACAGCAGCAGCAGCGTGCAGCAGCAGTAGCAGCGTGCAGCAGTAGCAGCAGCCCGCAGCAGCAGCCGGCTGCAGCAGCCCGCAGCAGCAGCACGCAGCAGCAGCAGCACGCAGCAGCTCCAGCAGCGTGCAGCAGCAGCTGCAGCAGCGTGCAGCAGCAGCAGCGGGCTGTAGCAGCTGCTGCAGCGAGCTGCAGCAGCCGACAGCTGCAGCAGCAGCAGCAGCAGCAGCTGCCAGCCGCGGCTGCTGCTGCCCGCTGCTCGCAGCGAGCGAGCAGCAGCCCGCTGCTGCCAGCGAGCAGCAGCTTGCTGCTGCTGGGCGAGCAGCAGCCCGCTGCTCGCAGCAGACAGCGGGCTGCTGCCCGCTGTGACAAGAGAAAAAA
>SZWC01004951.1:95172-110925 GCA_023375785.1 Penium margaritaceum
CGTTTCCATTGGGGTTCTCCCCGCCTTGCCCTACCCCCTTCACACCTCTTCTTAGCATGTTCATAGATAACGACTAGTATCAGAGCATGTGAGGGATACCCTCCCATCTCATTTTATCCTTGGACTCTCGGTGAATCCACCTCTCTTTGGCATGTTCATGCCACTCTTGTGTACACGTACCACAGCCTCTGTCGTATCTCGACTCTCTCATCACCTTTCTGACTACGACCTCGTTTGCAGCCTCTACATCTACAACGGATCATACTCCATAGAGACTGGCGAACCTTTCTACTCACGGCGGCCTCTCCTGTTGCCCAGGCTGTCACTCACTTGATCGCCACCGCCTCTATCCCACTATGGTCTTGGTCTCTCCCTCAGCCATAGCTCTCAGCATTGTGTCCTCATGAACCTTGTTTGTGTCTGGAGGGTGCCACAACTAGCGATGTTGCCGCATGGCTCTGCGCATCTTGTATAGCCACTACATTCTTGGCTGTCCCGCCACCACCACATCGTCAACCTAGATTCTCCACCACTTGACGGGCCCCTTGACAAGGAAATTCACTCATCCTGTACCATTACCAGAGAGGCAGCAAGTTTAGCGGGACTTGAAGGGGAAGACTGGACGGTGTGGGATTCATCTCCCTCTGTGCTTCTGTGGCGACACTACACACTGGGAAGAGCGGAGCAAGGCTATGACATTGACCAATAGGTGTACCCTACGGGCAACCTTCCTACCACACCGTCACCGTCACTGCCACCAATTATGCAACCCACTGGACCACACCCTATCCTAGACTCTACTTCTACTGTTGGTTCTCTTGCTGCAAACACAGTTGGCCCGACTATTGCTGACACCGTGGAGCCTTCATTAGTTCAGGAGGTTGTTGCCTGTGTTTCAGATCTGCTAGCCTACCCCAACCCCATCAATGTCACTGGTGCTATCCTTGACGTGGTTGTTGTTGCCGTCACCTTCTCTAGAACTACATGATTCCAATAAATGACACAATCTATAGAGTAGCAACAGCATACCCCGAGGCATCAACCTCATTCATTCTCCTAGCTGCCCAACGTCAACATTGGCGCACACGTGATGGTGGACTCCATAGCTCCATCCGTGCCTCTATCGCCTCTGCCTTCCTTACATCCACAGGAACTCCTCGCCCACTCACCCAGTATGCCACAACCGGTGTCCTCATCGCGTCCACATGATCGGCCATAGTGGGGGCCGCCGTCACAGGCTTTCTTTGCCTATTGGTCGCTCTTTGCATGGTTTGTAGTAATTGCATCACCAACCACAACAATGGTTCCACCGCTCTTCTCTTTGCTACCACGTTGTGAGCCAGGTGAGCATCCACATTCTTCTCTCTTTCCTCTAGTCTCTTGCACTTCATTCTCACTAGTGCCCTCTTCCACGATCTTTCATTACGCTAGTTCCCGCAAAAACCACTAAGGTCCTTAAGGAAGCACTTAGTGATGCCAAGGCCACGCGGCTACGGGTGGAGGAGGAACTCCAGAATGGACTGAATGCACAAAAGGAGTTAGCTACCTTAGTGGCCAACATGGTGATGTAGCACCTCTATGCAGTCCTTGCTCTTGTTTTGATCATGCCTACAGAATGTGTTCAATCCTCTATGAACTCTTCTATTCTTTTAGACACTAAAGCTGACTCCTGTACTCCTTCCCTCTCAGTTGTTCCTCTCACTCATGCTCTTTTGCCTGGCAGAAAGAAAGAATTTGAAAACTCACCTCTTTTCTTACTGCCAAACTCTCCTTCTCGTCTTGTGAAACTCGCTTCAACTCATGGGCTCAAGAAGAGATCATTTGGGATCACTACTCTCCTCCTGACCATGCAATCGAGTCTCACTTCATTCCCTAGACTGCTCAAGTGACACGCGCAATTCGAGCACTCATCAACACTAGCCCTAAGGTGTAAAACGAGGGGTGCCTGGCGTGACAGTCACACGCCGAGCCCTTGGGAAAAAAATCCCAAAACTCAAACCCTTGGTGTGTGGGCCGAACCTTCAGATGTCGGAGGACCCTCTCTTAGCAGCAAAATCACTACAAGTGACCAAAGTTCTCGCTGTGAAACTCTCCTGGCGGCGTTTGCACCGAGGTGCACTGGGGAAGACTTGTAGGATAGAATGGATGCGTGTGAGGCACTGCTTGGAAATCAAGGAGAGTTGAGAAAGGAATGAATCATTAGACTTGATAGACCAGTACAAGGAAATGTACAAAGTCTCCACGGAAGATTGACATGCCTAGAACAACCCCTAGGCTTCCTTATGTACCAGCCGAGAGCCCCTCGGCGCTCCAAAGCCCTCTACTGTGGTTCACTAATGCAAATACCCTACTTCTTTATAATTTTGTTAATTGTTTTTTGTGGGCGACGAAATGTGCCTTATTTAGGTTACAAGTTGATTTTTTTTGGTCTAAAACGAATACGCATAATTAATGTTTTTTTGTCAGACCTAATGCTGTGTTATGAAATGATGTGCATATTGTGACCCGGATATTGGCTCATTTTTAATGCTATATGGGCATTTATTGTTATTTGTCACCTTTAAATGTCACCTCGCATAGGTGCATAGTGCAGTTCAGGGGGTGGATCGAGAGTCGAGGACGGGGCAGCGCATCGGCAAGTAATTCCAAAACGTAATGGTTAGGACGCGCAGGACATGGACAACACATCAAGCAACTAACATTTGCTTGGTACACGGCAAGATCAAACACAGGTCTGGAGCGAATTAAGAAAGACGCAAAACGAAATCTAGCACGCAGTCATCACTTATTTTGTTTTCACAAAATACCATTTAATGATGCACCCGGGTGACGAATCAAAGTTAGACACCAAGAAATATTTGGGGAGGCGAAATAATAAAGCAGTAGGATAATAGATGCATCATGTGGTATGTGTTGCAAGCTTCCAAACGCACCAAATAACGTCTCAATCCGTGGAGAAACGGCTGAGTTATGGCCGTTTGAGTGCTCCACACGTGACTGCCTTTGACGAAACCGCCAGCGAGAGGCACAGCCGCCCGAAGCGCCCTTGCTTGCGAATGCACTTCTAGCCGCCATCTTAAAGCACCCATGGACCCCAATGAACCTTGCCTCATTGGCTAAGCATCCATCCAGGGGCGCTTTGGGTGCAATGGGCGAGAAATTCGCTCTGCCATGCTCGGGGTTGAACCGGTATGTCTCCTCTTTTATAGAGGTGTGCCTCCCACCTTGGACGGCCGTATCTTTCTTGTCCCTGCACCAAATGACCCGGTTCTTGGGTCAATTTCATATGGTTTCTCAAGCAAAAGATAATGGAGCATCAAAACATGCATCGGAACTCAGCATGACGACGTCATCACCGCCTCGACCCGATGGCTCCCATAACATCACCCCCCCTCCGAGGACGCACTGTCCCAGTGCTCTCCTGGTACGCTCGGAGGACTGTGTTTACCATGCCTTCCCTGTGAAAATCAGCTTGGGGGATCCAGCGGTGCTCTGGCCCATAGTCTAGCCATTGCACTAGGTACTACCACGCATTGCTGTGTCAATGGTATCCGAGAATCTTCCCCAACATGTACTCCTCCTCACCCTCCACCAAGACCGGTGGAGGAGGAGCCTGTCCCAGCGCCGCGAACTACGCATCCGGCTCCTTGTAGGCCTTGAGGAGAAAAGCGTGGAACACAAGATGGATTTTGTAGTGGTCCGGCAGCTCCAACTCGTAGCTCACCGCGGACAACTTGTCCGTGACCAGAAAAAAGGCCCACCCACTGAGGCTTGAGCTTGTCGCTGTCCACCCTCATCAGCTGCAGGTTTCACGAGCCCAGTATCACCTTTTGACCCACAGATAACTCCTCGGCTGTCTGGTGCTTGTCCGTTTGCCGCTTCACATGCAGTTGTGCCTTGTGTAGTGCATCTTGTATGTCTCGCCACACCTCTGGGAAGTCATTGGCAAATTGTTGCACCGCGAGAAGGTCCAATCCTGTCGCCATGTCCAAGGGACATGAAGGCTGCACCCCATACACCACCTGAAAGGGAGAACACCTTGTCAAAGCATCTACTACTGATTTGTAGGCAAACTCGGCCACTAGGAGCTTGCATTCCCATCCCTCACCATCGGGCTCCAAGATCCCCCACAATAGGTGCTCCATGGTCTGGTTGATGCGTTCAGTTTGGCCATCTGTTTGGAGATGGTAGGCCGATGAAAGAGCCACATGAGTGCCTAGCTTCCTAGAGAGTTCCTCCCAAAACCGGGGAGTGAAGCGAGGGTTGCAGTCTGAGACCATGCACTTTGGCACCGCGTGAAGTTTGATGACATGTTGCAAGAGAAGTTGAGCCATCGTGGGTCTTTACAGATGTGACACATGTCAACGGATCATGTGCTGAAGTTTGATGACTCTTACAGACTGCAACCCTCGCATGCACGCCCAAGTCCAGGCGACGGAAAAGCGGGTCTGCTGGGTTGATCCTTCTTGGTTTGTACTGGATCTCGTAGTCAAAGCTGCCCTCCAATAGCTCCATCCACCGTACTTGACCAGGACTCAGGATTGACTGCGACTTGAGGTACTTGAGCGCGTAGTGATCCGTGTGCACCACGCACGGCAGCGCCTCAAAATAGCACCTCCATTGCTTGAAGGCCTGGACCATCGCGAGCATCTCCTTCTCGTGGAATTGGGTGGTTGAGCTTAACCCCTTTCAACTTCTTGCAGTAGTACGCAATGGAATGCAACCCCTTTCCTTGGTCATGCATGAACACCTCGCCGATTGCAAAGTCGTTCGCGTCCGACGCCAACACGTACTCCTTTCTTGTGTCCAGGTGCACCAAAACCGGTGCTTCACACATGACAGCCTTCATTGTTCCAAAGGCTTGTCACATGTCAAAGGCTTCATTGGTCCCACTCCCATTGGCCCCCCTTCTTGAGCAAGTCTGTCAAGGGTGCTCCCATTGCCCACATGTTCCCGGATAAACCTCTGATAGTAATTCGTGAAACCCAGAAAAACCTGCACGCCGGCTCTGGCCATTGCCTCACTGCTTCCACCTTTTTTTGGTCCATGCGGATCCCCCTCCTGCTGACAATGTGCCCCAGGACCTCCACCTCTTGCTTGGGGAATTCAAGATTTCTAAGGTTCGAGAATAAAATTTCCCTTCTCAGCACTTCCATCACCGTCCAGAAGTGCTCTTGGTGCTCCTCCATCGTCTACGAGTAGACAAGGACGTCATCATGGAAGCTGACCAGAAACTAGTCCAAGTAGGGGTGGAATACCGGGTTCATCAATGTCATGAATATAGCTAGAGCATTCGTTAGCCCAAAAGGCATCACAAGATACTCAAAGTATCCATAGCGAGTCCGAAACTAGTATCTTTCCACATCCTCCTCCGTAATGCAGATTTGGTGATACCCTAACCTCAAGTACAATTTACTGAAGACACTCGGGCCTCACAGCTGGGGGAAAAACTCCTCGGCCCGTGGAAATGGGTAGCAATTCTTCACCGTGATATCATTGGATGCCCGGTAGTCCACACACATCCGTAGCTCTCCTGACTTCTTCTTGACAAACATTATCGGCGCCGGGTATGGAGAAAGCGACAACCGAATGAAGCCCTGGTCCACCAACTCCCCCAACTGCTTCTTGAGATCCGCAAGTTCCGCGTCACTCATGTGGTTGTACAACCGCACCATTGGTGATGACCCTGGCACCACCTTGATCTTGTGGTCAATGTCCTGCCATGGCGGCAACCCCTTTGACAACTCCTCCAAAGAAACATCTCCAAACTCCTTGAGCACCTCCCCAACATCGGGAGGCAACTGTAGAGCTCATCCGCATTCCACCGACTGCCACTCTGTTGCTTCAATTGCTGCAATCTACTCCTCTTCTGCTTGTTGTGGATGCACCCATGCCAAGTAAACCTAGGCACCCTTGAGCTCGTACCGCCTCAACTACTCTGATTTGATGACACGAAATACTTCCCTAGTTCTACCACATCCATCTCCTTCCCCTTATCGAGCCACAATGGCAAAGTGATGTTTTTCCCGCCCGCCTTCATGACCAATTGGTTGTACCTCCAATCCACCTCCAGATTGCAAGCATGCAACCAATCCCGGCCGATCAAGCTGTCGTAATCATCCATGGGACAAGTGTGGAACTCCATGTTACACACCAACTCATCCATGTGGACCTTGTGCTGGAAAAGAGGCCTGCCGCACTTCACCACTCCGGACACCTGCTCGACTTGGCCGACATCCTAGGCTGCTGTGCAAGGTCCAACCTCATCGCCAAGCTGTCGTTGAAGAAGCCATGGCTCACGCCGTCATCCAGCAATCCGCGTAGCTTCCCCTGACCGTTGAAACCCCCTTTGGAATCTCAAGAACCAGGTCGAGGATGATCCTTGGAAACTTTTGAGTCTCACCTTCATTCCTCAACAGCACTTAAGGCAGCTCCATAATTGGAAAAATCCTTTAATGGCTGGTGCTTTCCCTTGCAGACAAAAGAACTACAGTAGTAGGTCGTCTCCTCCTCACTCTTGCTGTCTGTTTCCCTCCTATGACTTGCGCTTGGGGCAGTCTCACTTGCAGTGTCCCTCCTCACCACAAGACCAGCACTTGCCTCTCAAGTCTTGCTGTCTGCTCGCGCCCCGCTGCCGAGCCTGGATTGCATCCACCTCCATGGGCATAGCCCGAACCGGTTGCTCCACCCGTGGTTGTATTGCATAGCTGTTCTGGCATGCATTGTAGCTTACCGCATTGCCGCAGAAACCATTTTAGCAAAATTCTGCAACCCTAGCACCGGGAGTTCACGTTGGACATGCGGCTTCAGGCCATCATGGTAGCGGTCGTACGCCTTTGCATCCAAGAGGTCGTCGATCTGCGCCGCCAAAGCCATGAAGCGTGTGGTGTAGTCTTGGACCGATCTGCCTTGCCTGACATGTTTGATTTTGTCACGCGCGACTCGGTTGCCATTGAGGAGGTCAAAACGTGCCTGGAGCATCGTCTCAAGCTGCTCCCACGTCTCTGGCTTCTTTGTCAACGCCCGTGCACCGGGTTGCACTTCCCGTCCCAGCGGTAGACTCAACAATGACTGAAGCTGTTGTCCGGCCCCGACCCCATTCAGTAATCCAGCGACGTTCCACCGGCACAATGCCGACCACCAGTGCAACGCCATTTCCTGGAGTGGCGTTAAAGCATACTCCAGTCTCGTGGCATCTTCTCCCACGGGAAAGCCCAACACCATGAAGTATTGGTTCACCGTGAAGAGCCAATCCCGCGCACTGCCCTTGCCAGTGTACTACTCCGGCTCCTTTGGCTTGGGTAGCCAAAAGGCAGGTGCGGATGCCAATGCGACACCCCCCAATGCACTGCTCCCTTGGCCGACATACCTTTCCTCAATCTCCACCCGCAAACCACTGGTTCTCTAGACCCAACTCGTCAAGAGCACACCGGATCTCCTACATGAGGAAAGCCTAGTCGTATGCCACTGCCGCCATGATTTTGATTGTGAAAAAAAATTCTGGCCAAATGTAGTTGTGGTACTTCTGTTGCCTCCCTTGGGTCCGGGGAAAATCCGAGCTAACGTCCACGCGCTTTGATACCAAACATGAACCAAGGGATGCCTAGCGTGACGTTCACACGCCGAGCCCTTGGGATAAACCTCGCAACCCTTGACCCCTTGGTGTGTGGACCAACTCTTGAGATGTCACACGACCCTCTCCTAGGAGCAAAACCGCCGCTAGTGACCGTGGTTCCCACCTTAAAACTCTCCCGGCGGTGTTTTCACCAGGGTGCACTGCGGAAGACTTGTAGGATCGAATAGATGTGTGCAAGGCAATGCTTGGAAATCAGGGAGAGTTGGGCGAGGAATGAATCCTTAGACTTCATAGATCAGTATGAGAAAATGTACAAAGTCTGTAGGGAAGATTGGCATGCCTAGGATAACCCCTTGGCTTCCTTATGTACCAGCCTCTATGGGCCAGCCAAGAGCCCCTCGGCACGTCAACCCTCTGCTGTAGTGCAATGATGCAAATAAAACATGTTGTGAGCTTTCTAACGCACCAAAGAATGCCTCAATCTGTGGAGAAACGGCTGAGTTATGGCCGTTTGAGTGCTCCACATGTGACGGTAATGGCAGCACCGCCAGCGGGGGGCACGGCCGCCTGAAGCACCCTTGCTTGCAAATGCACCTCCAGTCGCCATCCTGAAGCACCCATGGACCCCAATGAACCTTGCCTCATTGGCTAAGTGTCCACCCAGGGGCACTTTGGCTGCAGTTTATGAGAAATTCGCTCTGCCGTGCTAGGGGTCGAAACAGTATGTCTCCTATTTTCTTGAGGTGCACCTCAAGGTATGTCTCCTGTAATCTCATCCCTGCACCGAATGACCTGGTTCTTGGATCAATTTCACACTGTTTTTCACATAGAATACAATGGAGGCATCAAAAAATACATCTAACATTAGCATGATGATGTAATAACTGCCTCGACCCCGTGCTCTTCTAACATAAGGACTTGCTGGATGACACTGGTACGTACAATGCCAACCCCGCTTGTCGTACTCCTACAGACCTGGCAAGAGTTTATGTCCTTATCCTCTATCAGAAAACCTTGACTGAGCATGATTCTCAAGTGCTCCTACCATGCAGTTCAACACCTTACACATGAATATGGAGGAGTCTTTAGATGAGTATTGGGCTCGCAACTTGCGATTCCTATGTGAATCGGACAAGGTTGCTGCTGGTCTGCTCTCCTCCTGTCTCTCCTTTGTTGGTGGCCTCAATCCTGAACTCTCTCACTTGTAC
The DNA here is from genome assembly GCA_023375785.1 of Penium margaritaceum. Taxonomy (NCBI): domain Eukaryota; kingdom Viridiplantae; phylum Streptophyta; class Zygnematophyceae; order Desmidiales; family Peniaceae; genus Penium; species Penium margaritaceum. Next base: position 103,957 of record SZWC01004951.1, read on the forward strand.
CTGTGTGTGCTACACGTTGAACTTGAGCGCCTTGCTGCTGAGCCAGTGCCTGCAAACTCTCCTCCAGGCATTGGGACGGTCTATGAGTTCACAACAACTCGACGTACCGACTGGTGGAGCAACCTTGAAAACAAATGCCTCAACCGTGCCACTCTCACTGCCATTACAACTTCATCCACTTCTTCATCTTCATCCTCATCCCCCTCCTCCTCCATTTCCTCACATTCCACCGTTATCGTCTTCACCTCCTAGGGCACTGGCCATAGTTGGGACAGGGGACAGCGCCGCGGTCGTGGTCAAGGACGTGGTCATGGTGGCAAATCAGGTGATATAACCTCTTCCCTTGGTACAGTCACCTGTTGGAACTGTGGTGCTTCTAGGAATTCAACACCCAAGTGAACTACCCCTTGCGACGACTCTCATCTCTTGACTCTTGTCAGATCCGGCAATCAACTAAGGGCATCTTCTGGATTTTTTTCCCCGGCAATACTTGATTTTGTAGTCAAAGTTGGATTCAAGGAGTTTGTCAATGGTTAAGATTTGGCTGAGTCTTCAAGTTCTTGAATGCGTGGTGGTCGGTATGGACGATGTAGCGTCGACATTCTAAAAAGCACCGCCATGTCTTGAATGCGTACACAACTACCAATTGTTCATTTTGCATGGTTGATATTGGCCCGGTGCAATTTGTGAGACATAGCTATTGGTTGTTCCTCACCACCATGGTTTTGAAGGAGCATAACCCCGATCGCTTGATCGGACGTGTCAGTAGCCATGACGTAGTACACCATTGGATCTACCAATTGTAGGGCTGGCCCTAAGGTCACAGCCTTATGCAAGGCTGTGAATGTTTCTTGTTTTATGTCTTTTGCAAGTCCACATTTTGTCCTTTCGAGTGAGATCGGAGTGAGGCACTAAAACTGTGGTGTAATCCTGCAAAAATCGATGGAAGTAGTTGTAGAAGCCCAAAAACACTTTGACCTCCCAAACATCTATTGGTCTCGGCCGATGAGCAATTGTCACCACTTTTTCTGGGTCCATGGTGGTCCGTCCGTTGCCAACAAGGTGATCCAAAAACTTGATCAAATGGCAACCAAAGTCACACTTCAAGAAGATTGAGAGATTTTATATTTGTAAAAACCTCAAAGTAATTCTTGAAGATGTCCACTATGATCATCCAAGGTACGGCTGTACACCAGAATTTCGTCGAGCTAGAAGACAATAAAATCATTGAGATATGGCCAAAAGAGTGTTGTTAAGCACCAACATAATTTTTGTGGGAATATTCGTGAGTCTGAACAACATGACCGTGAAATCAAGTTAACCATAGTTCAAAACAGTGTTTCCTCACTGTCAGCATTAGCCACTCGGGTTGGTTTTAGCCACTTTGTAGGTCGGAATTGCCTAAATCTTTTGCCCCTTGGACTTGGTGGAGCAGCTCATCAGCGCGATGTAGAGGGCAGCAGGGTTTTATGGTGATGTTGTTCAATACTCGACAATCCATGCACATATGCATCTTGCTGGTGTTCTTTTTGACAAAAAGCAACAGAGCAGCGTAAAGCGATATGGACAGTCAGATTAGTCATTGCTCAAACATCTCGTCTAGCTTACACTTGAGCTCCGTCAACTTGTGGTCACTCATCTGATAAGATCAATGGACCGTTGGTCGGCTGTCCAGCTTGAGGTCGATGTGGTGGTGCACAGTCCATCGTGGAGGGAGCTCACGAGGCAATTTTTCGGGAAAGACCCCTGCGAACTCCTCGATGAGTGATATGAGCTCCTCCGGTACGGCTGTGAACTTTGTTGGTATTGATGCTGACGAGGCTGATGAGTCAACTGCCACAATTTCTGCTTCATCGCCTAGTTCTATATGGTTAATCCATGCATGTGCTCTTTGTGCTCCTTGTCTGATGTATCCAGTAACATCGGCTGTGGTCGATGCCATTCTTGGGCTTTCGTGGCTTGCTCAACCAACTCCACCTTTGCTGCTCGTGGTGTTGTCTTTTGCTCCACGAGAGCCAGGTGTCACTTATCTCCATTAATTCCCACGTAGACTGTGCCGCTGCTCCAGTCCACTTGTGGACTGTGCCAATGTAGAAAACTCCCACATGAGGATGATTTTGTGATTGCTCATTGGGAAAATCCGCCAGACCGTTACGTAAGCATCACATACATCTTTTTTACTGCAATGGTTGGAGACCCCGTTCGTGTTCTAAGAAGCTTGAAGACCGTGTTGATATCATCTTGCATCTACATATAGTTACTCCATGCTTCTTGAAAACTGGACATGGATCATTTATCAGTGGTCACTTGCATTTGAAGCCAATGCTCCACCTAAAATATCACTTTGTGGATCTTTTTAAAGGAATATGAAGTTAACCCATTGAAACTGGTTTTGAGCAAAGGATTTTCCTTTTGCATCCAGAAAAGTATATGGCACAGTAATGGCCAAGATGTTTCCATCTTGGCATCTGAGCCTGGAAAATGGTCACAATTTCTATATGAAATTCTAAATACTTTGAGTGAGACATCCGCCTCTTATTCATCAATTCCTGGTCATTTCCCGTTTTTACGGGGAGGCTACATCAACACCACAAACAGGCTCAAGTGAAAAAATTGGCTCCCAAACATGAGAAGTAAGGAGAATAATGAGTAGATGTATGGTGAAGATGATGAAAAACTAGAGGAAACTCTGACATCTGGATTAGTGAGTCTGACTGGGCGGAAGAAATGAGGGTCAAAAGCATGAATTGTCATATGCTGGCTCACAGAAAATATACAAGGGATAAGCCAAAAATCCTGCAATCCAAAAAAGAAGGTGGTTAGAGTTTGGGAATTGGTGAGGATGTCAAATTTCCACAATGCTACAACAATATGATGTTAAGGAAGTTTGATTAAATGATGGATTTAACAACATAGCTTGTTCAATGGTCCAACAGATCAAGAAGGATGTCAATGGCTTGAGAGGGATTTCCATGAGTACTTCCTACAAAGGCTGACAAGGCACAAAGTTACGCTGTTTCTCATTGAGCAGAGTAGAAAAAAGAAAAAAAAAACTTTACTTTTTTTTCTTATTTATCGACTTGGAAGAAAAGACAAGGGCTGCAGTGGGTACATTTCATGATGAGAAATCTGTTGCCTACTGGTAAAAACAAATTTGTGATACTGCATTTATTTCAGGACATGACAGTGATTCTTGCCTTGCCCCCGTCATGCAAGCTCACTGGGCTTGTACCTCTAACAGATCCGGCGCATCCTTGTTCTCCAATTCCTCTAGCTCCTCTAGCTTGTATGCCCCCTCCAACACTTCTACCAGAATTGTTGAGGTGCATAGCAATGTGGCTGTTTTTAGTGCTTGAATCCAGCCTTGAGCTGGGCATCGGCATATGGAAAACCATCTTACGATGGTTTCCCCTTGTAGCTTCCCACACGTAGCAGCAGCCCTTTTCATCATCACTAGGAGCATGAAGATAAGCCCCAGGTGGAGGCCGACATCGCTCATGAGATGTAACAGGACACCTCTGTCACCAGGGAGGTGGGAACTGAACTGAGCTGGAATCCCTTGTGGGTCAGTCTGATGGATTCCTGAGTGGCACATCATTGGGGGGCATGTAAGGGATTTTGCATGATATCATTCCCTGGATTGAGTATTGGAATTCTGTCCTATTACACCATTGCATTATTGCCCATGCCCAATTATTACATTCTTCCTATCCTGCTTGTATTATTGCAATGAGTCATGTCCTCCCCTCTTCCCATGTGTGAGTTGGCTTCTGGATTTTTTACTCAAGCCAGTTGTCGCTTGATATGCTCTTGCATAGCCGTTCAATCTCTTGTCCTTATGGGTTCCAATGATTATGGTCCTACTAGTTATGTTCAGTTGCTTCATGTTCAGGATGTTGGCGTTGTGCCTATTGCTGGTCTTGGCTGAGACCTACTCCTGTCCAACGTGTTGTACGAACCTGACCTTGAGATCAGTCTACTTTTATCATGACTCTAAACGATTAGGGCATGGATTTTCCCTAAAGCCATGGCATTTCCATTTTCTCTCTTCAGATGGCCAGCCATCTGGTTGCACGGAAGTTTAATGTAGCCAACTATAGTACGCTCTGCTGTTTTCCACAGCTACATCTCATGGCTCTGTACTTGTGCATGTTGCACCATCGCTCTTGCTACCACCTGCGCACCTCCCGCACCACTGCCTTTGTCACATCTAAAATGCAAAAATTGATAGCAAGCTACATACTTGATGCATTTTACCTGGGATCCTATTAAATCTTTCTTGCTTTCCGATGACTAGGGTAACAAAAATTCTCACATCATGTTCGCTTACATCCTTTCTTTGACGTCTAGCCTCTCTCCAAAGCCTGGCGCTTTTGGAGACCCAGTTTTTGTTGTGTCGTCAAGATCCATTATGAAAATACGTTTTAGGACGCGTTTCAGCTTGGAGGATATTTTCCAAAGTCTCATTCTCTAAGTGTGGAAATATGACTACACCCATGCCATCTGGATCATCTCCCTTTTGGTCGCCCTCAACCTTTTTCTTCGAGTCCCCCTCCAAATTCTTCTTAGTGACACTTACATTTTCCTCTACAATTTTGTATAAGTCTCATGATCACTTTCTGTCTTTGTCTAAGTCACATAGTTCATCATCCCCTGCATCGTCCTCTGAGAATGCCTATTCTTTAGTATCGAGCACTAGTTTTGCGCCTTCTGTTCCTCAGATGAAGGTACTGTTTTCTGGCCCAGAGCCTTATGTTTATTGGGGTAGTGTATGTGCTCTCACCTCACAGTCCCTGAAATTTCCTGGGGTGTCACAAAAAGGCAGCCAAATCGCTTGTTGTTTTTTGGTATTGCTCTGAAAGAGGCTGGAAACATCATGCTCTATCCAGGTATCTGTTAGGGTGTCCAGATTTGTCACTTGAAGTAGCATTTGCACACCCCAATTCAATAGATCACCTTGTGCCATGGGAAACGGAGCACTAAGGCCATAGGCAAGAGTGTTGGTATGAACAATTTAAGCATGAATTGCATAAATGTGGAGTTCCATTTAGGTTTTTTGGGCTGCTACCCACTGAAATTCTAATAAATTTCCTTATCAGCATATTCTTTAAAGCAGCTGTGAATTGTCAGCTTTTTGCACATGTAATGCTTCCAAGTAATGTACTATTTGTTCTCATCTTTCTATGGTTTTTTCTCCATTGGACTCTTGTTGTCAATGTGTCATACGTTCCATCAATTTGGGCATGCTGGGTTTTCCATTGAGGTCATGGAAGAGTGCTGTTGTTATGTTTGTATATCAGCTACGTCTGCTCCTGTTGCTTGTTCAGGAGCATAATTGCCAGGATATTTCTTGCCCTTCCCACCTCTCAGTTTCTCACAAAGGAATCAATGACATGCTTGTTTTGTGCTGGCTAGTAAATCTGGGATGTAAGTGTTGGGTGAAAAGAACGATTCGGGAGAAACAAGCATGTACCACATACACCAATTGATGATGCGTGTTGTGCAAGCTTGAGGTTTTGGTAGTTTCCTGGCTGTTTTTCCCTAGGGATTATGCTGCCATGTTTTTCCGGAGCACTCGTAGGCCACCCGGGGTATTTCTCTGGGTCATTATGTTCGATCTCCAAGGGTGACAGCCAGGCACCAAGCAAATTCTTCATGTTGGTGATCATGTGTTCAACGAGGAAGCCGGCTGTTAGTGGCAGCTTCTGTCAGTATAGATGTGAGCTATAGCTCTGTAGACATGTAGCAACAAAAGCAGGAGCAACATGGGCAAGTATTAACAACAGAAACAACGGAACAAAAAATCAACCAAAACAGTGTCAGGAAGCATAAAATGGTGATTTTTCATGTAAAAGAAGTAGCAGCAACCGCAATAGCAAAAAAATTAGGTGCTAATCTGTCAATGAGCAGCAGTAAGTGTTGCTAATACTACACTGGCATGCCAAAAAATAGCAGCACTACTAACATTAGTGGCACAAGTGATACCAACAGTACCTACTAATAGGAGTGTGATGTCAGCTAGCATGAATATGCCTTGAAGCCTTTTGCTTTGCTCATGGGAAAGCTCACACACCAAGAAGTTTCCCAATCACCGGGTTTTCTGTTTTCCAATTCAATGGAGTGGCAAGAATACCGATAGGTTGGCTCCCACAGAAATCACTGGTGTAGGCATCTCAGAGCGGCAAAAAACTGGACAGATGAGTCGGAAAAAAGTTAGAGGTGAGAGAGGATTGGAGCGATGTAGTGCGAGGAGATCCAAGAAACGTGTCTGGTTGAGCATACCGGTTTCGGCCGGGTGGCCTTCTTCAGTGCTCTGAGGAACATGAGTACATGGAGCTACGTATATAGCAAAACATCGCAGGTAGGTGGATTCTGGACAGAACCTAGGGATGCAATCGAGGCCACTTCGGACGGCTGGCTGTCAGCCAGCTCATTTTTTTCGCTGCGTACGCTTGAAGCAATCACAGCAGCGAGGGGGTTCCGAGGTTGAGCCACCGCCTTTTTTGTTATCGGCCGGGGCTTGAGCCTGGATCTGACCAGAAAAGTGCGCATTTTTCGTGGAAGTCTCCACGCCAAAATCACTCGGGACGAGAACACGGCAGGTTTAATTTTTTCTAAACGCTTTGCAAAGCGTTTAAGAAAAAACCCCAAGTGAAGGCCCTCTGTTCGTGGGTTCAGAGTAGCTTTCAACACAAGGGGCCTGCTGCCGAGTGGTTTGGGGCCTGCCCTTAGGCGAAGTTTGGTGGCTGTCACCTTGGCTGGCCGCTGCGCATGTTGGACTTGTTCAAAGAGGGGGAATAGGAACTTGTAGGGGTAGCCACGTGCTCGGAGCCGAGTGAAGAAAAGGCTCTTGATTTTTGTGAACTCCGTGGCGGAAGAGGTTCTGAGAAGATACCTCTGAAGTTCCGCAGAGATGAAGGCTCTTAAGCAGCTCCGTGGGTGGTAGCTGCTGAAGGGTAGGTAAAGGTA
>SZWC01004951.1:130546-151928 GCA_023375785.1 Penium margaritaceum
AAGGTGTGCAAGTTGGTGAAAGCGCTCTACGGGCTGAAACAGGCCCCAAGGATGTGGTACAAAGAGATGGACGGTTTCATGACCGGTCTCTCCTTCGTGCATTGCCAGAGTGATCCGAGCGTGTACGTGCGCGATGATGGGAGAGGGCTGATGCTGGTTGCGCTGTACGTGGATGATCTGATCATCTGCTCATCTTCAGTCGAGCTGCTGGATGAGCTGAAGTCTGACCTCAGCAAAAGGTTCAAGATGAAGGACATGGGTCCTCTCGAGTACTACCTCGGGATTGCCATCCACCGCAATCGAGTAGCAGGCACCATCGAACTCAACCAAACCAAATACATTGGTGAGGTCTTGAAGCGCTACCACATGGAAGACTGCAAACCAGTCAGCACCCCAATGACGACCGATACAAAGCTGAAGGCCTCCATGTCGCCAAGCAACGAAGCAGAACAAAGGGAGATGCAAGACATCCCCTACCAGTCCGCCGTGGGTAGCATCATGTACGCCATGGTAGGAACCCGTCCGGACATCTGCTATGCTGTGGGACAAGTGAGCAGATTTGTGGCTAACCCTGGGCCACAACATTGGCAAGCAGTCAAGCGCATCTTGCGCTACCTGCAGAAGACACGTCACATGGGCCTCATCCTTGGAGGCCAAGAAGGAACAGACCCCCTTCGCCTGAAGTGCTACACCGACGCTGACTGGGGAGGAAATCTCGACGACAGGAAATCCACCTCTGGATACGTGTGCATCTTGAATGGCGCTGCCATCTCATGGGCCAGCAGGAAGCAGGATTGTGTTTCCGTGTCCACGGCTGAGGCAGAGTACGTTGCTCTGTCTGAGGTGTGCAAGGAGACTCAATGGCTGCGCAGCCTGCTTGGCGAAATGACAGTACCACAGAAGGATGCCACGGTCGTACACGTGGACAACATGAGTGCCATCTCAATGGCTGAAGACGAGATCATCTCACGGCGAACGAAGCACATTGACATACGTTACCACTACTCACGTGACCTGGTCATGAAGAACGTGGTGGACTTGCAGCACTGCAGAACAAAGAGCATGCTTGCTGACTGCATGACCAAGCCGCTGGAGAGCGACTTGCACTATGCAGGCATTCGTGGATTCGGCATGAGGAGTGCAGCAGAGGAAGGGTGAGCCCGAAGACATTGATGGAGCCCAGTAAGCGACAGATGGACAGAGGTGCAAGGGAGAGATTTGTTGAAATAGTATGCACCTTGTCCACTGCCTAGCTGGCTAGCTACACATACAGACAAGGCATGCACTGCTCTGTGGAGTACGTCCCCTTGGTCTGTTCTGAGATGGGCCAGGAATGCACTGCCCATAATGGGTATGTCCCCTGTGGCTCATCATAGGAACCATACCTTTTTGGCATGGTTGAATAGGCACCGGAGTCTCAAACCAGAGATCGCGGGTTCAAACCCCGTGACGGCCACATTTTGTTGTGGCCAAAACTTGGACAGGAAGCTTCTATGAAGCTTACTAAAAGCCTGGCTTGAGGATGACACTTGGCGGTCTAAGGACGNGCTTTAGCAAAGCTCTGCAAGTATAAAAGCCTGTACCTTGCATGCATCCATTTACAGTTCTTGCCTTTGAGACTCCTCACAGAGTGTCCAACCAAAGGTAGACACTAAAGACCAACATGCGGACTTCGTGAGGTTGCAAACCAAATGAACCTAAAGTGTGGATCCCTCGTTCGAGGGTGATATGTTATCTTGGTTGCAATACCAAGAGCGGTTGGCGGCCTCCCATGTCGGGACCCGTTTTCTAGACCGTTGCTATCCGGCGCATTGATAGTGGCCACGCACTCTGCTGCGAGTGACTCAATCTGCTGCATGATCTCCATGGTGTTGTCACCTTTGTTGGCTTGGAGGGTGACGAGTCGTTTGAAGGTGAAGAGCTGATTGGAAAGGTTCCTTGACTGGTAGATGGAGCATATTTTTTACCATGCTTCTGCAGCCAGGGTGCATCCTTGGATGTGCCCAAGTTGTGGTGGGCATAACGCGGACACAAGGAGCGCCAATGCCTTTTTGTTGCGTTTCTTGTATGCCTCCTTCACCTCAGCCGTTGCACTCTCCGGTGGAGCAGTCTCATATCCCTTCACAAGCTCAAGCAGTCCCTTGTCCTCGAGGAAGACCTCAAACTGCCACCTCCACAAGGCAAATCATGTCCCATCAAACTTAAGGACATTACGGCTGCTCTCGTGCTGGCTGGTCGCCATGTCTTGCTATTGGAAGCGTGAACTCAAGCTGGCTTGGAACCCCTTAGAGGCGTGGGCCCATAACCCTTTGTTGGCTTGAGGGTGAGTGCTGGAGGGTCCCTGGCAGTGGCTGGTTCACACCAACAACTGTTTTTTGGAAAGACTGAGACTGTGGAGGCAACTCGTTCCAAGGATGGCAGGAAACAGGTCAGAGAGTGAGGCAATAGTTTTGGCCTGAATTTACTGGGAATGAACACCTGATCAAGGCTCACAAGCAGTAGAATTTTATAGCCACTGATATGAGATTTCTAGAACACCAAAGCATGCCAGATTTGAAGCTTCCTCGCAGATTCCATGGCTTCTAGAGTGGCCCTTGGTAGGCTGTCCTTTTCCCACCTAGGAAGGCATCCCTTCCTTCCTCTAAAAGCTTCTGCCCCTTCCTAGATTCCTCAGCTTGATTCTTGTAGTAGGGAAGGTATCCAAAAGACCAAGACACCTCTAGATGCCTTGTAGGACAAGTCACTCCTTTTAGAAGGTGTGCCACCTTCCTGGACCTTCACCTAGCCTTCTAGAAAATCAAGGAGGAATTCTAGAGGTTGAGCTAGCTCCTTGGCATCTATTTTTCACCTCCCTTGAGGCAGGGCAGAAATTGATCTTGTGGGACTTGGACCCAGGCCCCTGCCTCTAGAGGTGGACACCATTAACCACTAAGCCACTGAGGTTTGTCTTTTTGGTGTTCCTTTTTTAAGTCACTCTTGCCATGGTGAGGAGCATCTCTCTAACAACCCTCTCTATCTGTCCTTCCATGGACTGACAGTCCAAAGGGAGAAAGAGAAGAGGCTCTTCCTCCACCCCCCATTCCTGTCTGAAGTCAAAGATTGTAGACTTCGCTCCCACGTTTTCCTCTTCACATTTTCATTTTCCTTGGAAACCTGAAGGCACACTCTTAGACATGAAGACAGTTTATTTGTCACACCACATTTCTCATCAACATTAATATTGTTGAACAACTCAGCACTTTGGTACATTTCTTAAGATGGAAGAAAAGGGACAATTGCTTTACTTCTTTTTCTTTCCCTCTAGAAAACCACCGGAAATTGAAAAGAATTCCCTTGCATGAGAAAACTGACACTGAAAGTGAGAAGAATTTTCCTTCTCAAACATTCTCAAGTCAAAGATTAATGTCAAGTTCTACTGACAAAACTGTATTGAAATGGACTGCTTTCCACGTCCTTTTTGAATCTAAAACTTATTGGAGACTGTTGTCACAAGATGGGACTTGGTACTTAATTGTAAAGAAAAATAATTCTAACAAAACCTCACATTGTGAGGGTTCTCTCTTAGCCCAAACAGGCTCATGTGAACCGGCAACGTGACACCAACTGAGACTTTTGCCGGATGATAGCTATTTCCTCAAGTTTCCCACTGTGCTCCAATCTCTTGAAGACCATTATCTTGTTCATGTCATTTGAGACGATTTCTCAAGTGTTGGCATGGATAAATATTCATAAAGCATCCACTTGAGGCTGCCAATTGAACCCTTACCACAAGAGCCAATAATGTCTTGAATTTGAAAGTGCATATTGCAGAAAACAAATCAAACTTCAATGGAGATTCTACTATCAATGAAATTTTCCAATGCATTATTCATGCAAGTGAAAAATGTACCATTTCTGTGACAGCCAAATGCACCACTGATGCGCTTGCCAAATGCACCATGTAAAGAGTGTCATCCAAACCGTGGATGAGACCGCTGACTGCACCATTGACACATGTGTTGTATCTATTGCAATGCAAGTCTCATTAGGAATAACAATCCAAGAGTTTAATGCACCATCAAAACAAACATCGAGTGCAAGAAGGGCTCTAGTACCAATTGAGCTACTATTTACGCCAACTACTCCATTGACATAATTGCCAATTGCACTAGTCTCGGTTGTGAAATTCACTATTGATGCAAGATAATGTGTCACCATTAATACGAGTGCCAATTGGACTGTTCATGTGAGGTGTTGATGCATGTGGGAACCGCACATGAAAACTGCACCTATGTCATGGATACCAGGTGCATACATGACACTAATGCCAAAATCTCAAATGACACGAGCGCTAACGAACAAGTGTTGAGTGCACTGGTGACAGAAATGTGATACTTCACCAGTGGTAAGGGAGCCTATAGCATTATGCAACATTTTTTTCTCCCTCTGTTTCATTTTTTGAATGCATGGAACATCATGCCTACTTGTCACAAAGCTCCACCAACTGAAACCATTTGGTGCATGCTCCGGCGTGGTTTGAAATGCATGTAGTCGGATGAAGTTGCTCCAATATTTCAGGAACATATGGTTTGATGGTTTAGGGAATTCTCGATGAGTTCAAGTACAACCATTCAATCAAATTCCTTGCTCAAGGGAAATGACACACTTTGGTCAAATCATGAATCGATGTGACAATTTTTTAAAGATTTTAGTACGCTTTGCAAAGCGTCTTAAAAATTTAAACACTGGAATGATGTCCAATCGGCAAACTTCAGCAAACCCTAGTAGACACTGATTGTGCCAATCACTTCAGTCTGTCTCTACGGACCGACTTCTCACACAATCATGGAGCATGGCATAATTTGAAATCTCTGCAGATAGAAACGCAGAAAATTCATTTCTGAAGGAAGCCTTTGGACCATGAGAATGAGGGATGCGTTTCACTGTGAACAAAACAAGTTTGTGCGAGGAGACTAGTTCTCCTGCGCACAACTAGCACAAGAATGTTTCTAGACCAAAAACACAATGCTTCCTTGGGATGGTGCATCTTGTTAAGTTTGATACGGGATGTGATGGTAGGATGGACCATGAGGACTTCATAGGAGATCATCATCAACCGGATATTGGCGATTCTAAGGACCACGCTGATGATTACAGCCACAGATCCATCGGGTGAATGGAGGCATGTGATTGATACAAATTTTCCATCATTGCTTCAGATTTGCTACATAGTAAAGATGTGAATTCTTTACGACATGCTCTTGAAACTTTCCCATAGACTCTTTGTTTCTCAACTACTGCATCAATATGGTGATGAAAAATGATTCATGACATTTCATGAAAGCTGATAGTTTCAGTTCAAATTCTGAGTCAACCATGGCATGAATATCACATCAAGAAAGCTAATTGGTGGGTGTATTCATCTTGCTACAAAAATAGCACATTGATTCTTATCATGTTTTGCATTGCGACACTATGCTCAGGTCAAACATGACAGATTTCCGTCTGAGCACATGGACAATCCGTATCATGGACAATCCGTATCATGGACAATCTGTATCATGGACAATCCGTATCATGGACAATCCGTATCATGGCCAATCCGTTTCATGGACAATCCGTATCATGGACAATCCGTATCATGGACAATCCGTATCATGGACAATCCGTATCATGGACAATCCGTATCATGGACAATCCGTATGATGGACAATCCGTATCATGGCCAATCCGTATCATGGACAATCCGTATCATGGACAATCTGTATCATGGAAAATCCGTATCATGGACAATCCGTATCATGAACATTCCGTATCATGGCCACACCCTGAAATAGTGAGTTGCATGGATTCCATGTCATGACTGTGATTTTGATCTTGGAAAGACAAAATGAAGAATCGCGTACACAGGTGTGTGCTTGATTGATTGTGATGGATATTCCAAAAATGTACCACATGCCTTTGAAACTCATCAGTGTTGAGTCCTGTACCTATATGAATTCGTAACCGTCCAAAACACTCTTCACTGCTGCTCATGGTTGATGCAGGCATCAGACGTGGTTGGATTTCTTAAGCATGGGATTTATTCTTGAATGCACACTTGATGGCCAAATTGTTGGCACTCTATGACTTGGTAAGGGATCAATGTAAATCGTGATACCTGGCCGGTATAGACAATGTAGAAGTACATAGTTTTATATCAACAATCAAGTTCGAGAGACAAGGAAAAGCAAAACAATATTACAAAGAAAAGAATCCAAAGAGGACTGTAAATTCCTTAACGAGGAGCTATTCTCTTTGTGCACTGCACAACTTGAGACAATACACAGTGGTAGTCAAAGACAACCGATGCTCTTCAACATCCGACTAGATCGACCAGATGCCAAGCACAAAGGAAACCAGACGCTGAAACCTTCATTCATTTTTCCCTTGACAATTGAACATGTCATGGACATCGACACATGCATCTACTTGCAAATTATTGTCAAGGGTTACCAAAAAAAGGTAATACATGCTTAAGGTGACAAATGTATTGGTTTATTTCAATAGAGAGGCTCCTCATAAAAAGAAGATGGAGCATTACAACAACAGCTGACTGAACATATACCACAAAAATGAGGAGAAATTCAGTTATGTACTGTGTTCGAAACTGGCAGAAAATCATTTACAATATTCACCCTGAAAGACATTGACTGTACCAGTGGTTTGGGTATGTGATGACTTTCACGCTTAGAAACAGCAAGACATGCGTCAAAGACACATATACCATACTGGATATTATGTTCACCAAAAAATTCAAACCCTTTTCAGTGATTTCTCTATCAGTTGAAGTTCCGGCCAAACAGTACTTTGTAGGTGGTTACCCAAAGTGCCTTGTTCTTGAGGTGCAAATTCTCATTTTCACCAACGGGATCAGTTTTGGTGTAAGCATGCGACAGGATTCCCTTCATCACAGCTCAGAAATCAAAGAAATCAATGTTCGAAAGCAGGTAACGAAGTTCTTACCCGCTTGGCACATGCACGTGGCATGCAGAGACAAAGCGCAGGAGCCCATCAGGTGGCTGAACCATCTCCTGCACACATTTTTTTTGGCAGTAAAGTACTCACCATCAAGCAGGATCATCCGAATTGTAAAGTGGATTAACCCAATTTGCTAATAATTTCTCTTAGAACACATGGACCTCTTGAAAATGTTCTGTGCCTGTTACTGTAAGAATAGGGGCCGATTTGATTTTATCCACCTCTTGAAAATGTTCTGCGCCTGTTACCCACGATTGAGAAGTTAGATTTTCCTATCAGCCAGTCATGGAAGAACATGACTTAGAAGCTCACTGTTTGGCAGGGGTGTCCATGTTTTCCCCACTTACTTTAATTGGTACGTACTCTGCCCAAAGTTAAAAAAGAAGCACCCATGACCCACGTTTGACGACGTGAATCCCATACCCACTTTTCATGGCCGGAAGTAGGAGTGAACAACGTGAGAAATGCAGAATGGGCCCCAAGTGGAAAATTTATCTTCAATGAAAAAGTGGTGGACATAAGCGGCTACTTGGCATGCCACGCTGTCATGTTGTACCTCAGCAGCAAAGGAGCACTGAAAGACGTTGATTTCATAGTCGATTCTTCATACAATCGCCAACAAGTATGTGCTGACTGGACAATCGAACACCATTGAAGTCCTGGAGTTAGATGCCCCGATCCACCGTTTTCTTACCCATCACCGATCGCCAAATACCTTGCTCCTCTACCATCACTGGCAAGTCATATACAATGTAACACACATTTCACAACCCATTGAAGAACCGTTTTCCCTCTATTTGCACGATCAACTTGGGCCATGTTGACACGTCTGTTGCAGTATCAAAGTGGTGTAACATATCGGTTTGCACTGTCGTTCGGCATAGTTCCAAGTACAAATATGCATCTTATGCCTACTTTCAGTTCGTTGAACTCGCCACAGTTTTCCACGTCTCGCCAACCCTTTGTCCCTGGCTTGGACGACATGTCAACGGAGGGGCGAAGAACGGGGTTGAACATCGTGGATGGGGTGCTCCACATTACAGAGACCCTTTTGTGGCTCACCAGGAATGGGTCGCACTAAAGGAAGAATGGGATCATCATGTAGCTTGCAATAGGAGGTTGATGTCCATCAACCCCCTGAGGTGACACCTCAACAGATGGCATGGTAACTGGGGTGGCCATTGCACGGTCCGAGGCCATCCAACTGCCCAGAACCATGGCAGCCATGGATCTGGTCCGAGCCACCTAGTCCGTGGTGGATGTAGCAGTACGTTCTGTACGTACAATTACCTCGCTGGAAAATGGAAGGACTATCTCACTAAACATGTGTCTACAACAGACAAACCATGGGCAGGACCATTTTTGGACATGGTGAGGATCCGGCCAATCAGCTTTGTAACAGTTGTACAAACAGCCACTCCATGACATGGGCGAACGTTGGCAGGGCACACCAATGGGATGAAGTTGGGGCATGGGGAGGCACATGAACCATGAACATGCCCCTGGCTCTCACTCCCCAGCAGGAAATGGAGGCATGGGCTACGATGAAGAGTCATTGGGACTTGTTCATGGAAACCAGAGCATGATGGCATGTATCTTCCATGTATCGTCGCTGTAACCACAGCGACGATACATGGAATGAGCATTGTCCTCGTCACACATGTCAGAGGAGGACCCCCACTCCTCCTCCTCCCCTCCACCTGAAGACTGCCACTCTTCCTCTTCCAACTCCGTATCAGTGCAGACCTTAGACTCTTCGCTCTCAGTCAACTGACGCTTCACCGCGACGATGGGTCATGTGTCCCTGTCTCTGATGATTGCAGTCTCGTTGTGCTGAGCAGTCAGGTACGCCTCAGCAAGTCGCTGGCAGAACCATTTCAAAATTTATTTGTCCTCTTCTGAGCAGATTTCCTATGCCATGGGGACTGCGTGGTTGTTTGCGTCCCAGTACTGTGCAAGAAACAACACTTGCTTGAACCCATTTTTTTAGGAAAGTGCCGTCCATGCACAACAAATGCCTGACATGCAGCCATCCGTTCCGACAGACACCCAGGGCCACAAATGCACGTCGTAATAGGTAGTGCTGGTCCTGCTCTACGTACGCCACAGTGTACGGATCAACCTACTTCAACTGCAAGAAGAAGATGAAAGAATATGACAAAACCAGGCATGAAACGCGCTAGAGTACTGGGACACATGGACATGGAGAAAGTGCTCCAACATACTGACCGCTGTAATGAAAATTGGGAAGAGGATCCACGAGTGGCTCTTCTCACCCATCAGCTTAGTCAAGGCATTCTTCTTCGCGCGGTGAATAGCATGGTACCCTGAATGCTCCCCCATGCATGCTTCCACAATCTGCCACAATGCCTTTGAAGAGGTACATGGCCCCTCGGACACCGTGGGCTTGATGTGGCATAACACCCACGCGGTCTTCCTCAATGGGTCCCCCTTTGTGCCAGTCCTGCTACACTTGTGGCCGTCCTTCAAGAAAATGATGGTCACATTACCAGACTTCTTCTGCCACCGTGCCTTCAACTGCCACGTGACCCATTTTGCCTCCAGTGCGCACACCTGGCCTCCAGAGGCATCGGCTCGCTTCTGATGAAGCTCACTTCCATGTGTGCAGATACAACGTAGTCCTGCACTGCCTTGTGACATAATTCCATGTTCTTGAAAGCATTGCCGCTGGGAAAGTTGACAGAATCGTCCTTCTTGGGACGATTCTTGGGCTAGGTGCCCTTGTGCTCAATGCTGGTGTTCTTCGAGTCCGACGGAGGAGGAGACCGCTCGTCATCCGATGATCCCGCAACAAAGGGCGTGAGAGAAATGTTAAGATGTGCCAAGAAGACGCGTGTTCACAGTAACAATCAGAAACACGAAACGAATGCACCATGCTTTCACGTAGGACCAAGTCCAATCCAGTCAACACCGACGCCATGGCGATATCCACGACTGCAACGCACCCGCAGCTGGGGGGCGGAATGGCCTGATGCGAGAGCCACCGTTCACCCTCATTGTGTAGTTTCCTCCATGCTCTGGAGAGCGTGGAGTAAGGCGCTCTTTGACCTGGAGGTGTTTGACCAAGCAAGCTTATTCGAAATCGTCAGACGGAAATTCCTTCATGTATCCCTGGGAGACACGGGTCTCCTCCTCCTCGTCAGAGCTGGCGACAACCATTTTAGGGGGTAAGTAGAAGCACAATAATGGAGGATTCATTACACTCCCAGTGGGTATAACATGGTGCAACATGCACGTTGATATACACCGTACCCACCTAACGGTCACCTTCATATCCATCATACCCACTTACCAAAGTTGAGAATGAGCACAAGCACCATGATGAGCGGGATCACCGAGAGGGGAGGGTGGATCTTAAGTGAGCCGACATGTTTGCCATGGCGTGCAAATAGCACGCACGGTGAACTGAACAACCGTGATGGAGCGGGTCCGCAAGACCATGAGTGAAAGGTCGCAGTTGACCATGTCATGCAACATGGTGAACCACGGATGCATGTCCCATGATGCTCCTAACGGTCACCGTCGTTGGAATCATCAAAACTCATGTGACCGGTACGCCTGCTGTGGCACCAGACTCCCAAAATGTGCCGACGTGGCTCGTGTGTGGCACCCCACACCGTCATTGGCGAATGCATGGGACCGGTACTCCGGCTGTGACACTAGACACCCAATATCTGCCAACGTGGCACGCGTGTGGCACTAGGCATCGTTGTCCGACGTAACGTTCAGACCCCCTTTCCTTTCACAAGACGTGACTTGTCGACCATGCACGTTCATGCTTCGTATCATGGATGAACCGTCGACAACATGTCGTCATTTTACAAAGATGACGAGTGTCTGTGGCACAAAAGATACCCTCCATATTCCGCATCGTTTTCCGGCGACAATAATGAAGCAATTTTGTGTCGACTGGTTGGCTTTAGGTTGTGGACAAGTAGAATGTTGCGATCACACTGCGCTTATATCCTCATCTTCATGTTGACGTAGCATGCACCTCCTATGGAAACATAATGAAGAATGAATTCATTGAATAAAATAACAATGTTACTACGATGCCTAGTTTTCACAGAACATGAACAGACTACCGGGAATGTGGTCATGTTTCCTCAATAGTGGGCACTGCGTACACGGTTAGTTACTATTACTACGTTGTGGACAATGCGGTCCGTCGTCAAAACAAGTGGGTAATCCATTCATTTCATGGACAAAGTAGGTAATTGGGTAGGACCATGCTCAGCACGTGGGTAAAGGGGATGCATTCCGATGAAATAATCATTTTCTCTAAATATGTCATCCGGTACGGTATTGTGACTAACCGAACGTAGGAAGATTCATCGGGCTGTATGTTCAACATTTCATATTGTACAGGAAAGGCCAAAAGCCACAAAATAACCACGTAGGAGTGTGGTTGATTGCGCCTAAACGTGACACAAGAGTTTAACAAATGGCAAGAGTTTAGAAATGTGCTGAAATGCATTCTCTATCCGCGGCACGCTGTGGATGATGAAGCAGTTTTTCCAGAGCTCAACAACTACTGGAACTCCAACATCATGGCACGGTACTGCACCTGCTGCTCACGAAGCTTTACAAACATTGATGTAAGTGGGCTCGTCGGCCGTCCAGTCTCCAATGTGATGGACTCGGCCGTGCAAGCCGTGCCGTGGCCCTTGGCAGCGATGATGGTGGCACCATGGGTATCTCCCTGACGTTGCTAATGTTGTTGTTGATGGTACATCTATTGCTACTTTGACGGCTACTACAGCCACCGCTATTGCCATTGCGACTACTATTGCTGCAATTATAGGTGCCGGTATTGCTGCCACCACTTCTGCCGATGCCGCGGTCGTTGCCACCATTGCTGATGCTGTTGCCACTACCGCTTCTCAAGCTGATGCTACAGATGCTGCCACCACTCTTGCATTGAATGCTCTGCCCAAGGTCGCTTTTGCTGCTGCTATGGCTGCCACAATAGTTTCTACTGTTCCTTTAGTAGGAACCGCTGCTTCTACTGCTGCCAATATATCCATGACTATAGCCATAGCTAAATGGAAAGCCTAGGCAGCAGGTTGGGGCAGCAGCGTTGTTGATGCAGCGTGCTGGCTTCCACGCTCGTTGCTTAAGTCAGCTGCCCCCTCAGTCTGCTGCTCTAGAGTCTAAGTCTGGAAGCTCTGGGTTTGTTACTCAGAAACGCGCGCGCCAGAGTTAGCGCCAGAAAGCAGCTGAAAACTAAAAGTAACTGGTTAGGAATGAAGAATGAGCAACAATGGGAAACCCCTCCAAGCTCTAGCTCCCCCCCACTAGTGTAGAAGTTTTCACTCAGCTAACCAGCCAATCAGAAAATAGCTGTGGACCTATTATCTGGCAGGCAGGGTTTTCTCGGTGAGCCCTGCCAGACGCCCGACAGCCCAAAACCCGGGCGTCGTCCGTTTTGCCTGAAAACTGGATCATACCATAATACCGACGCTGCAAACGCAGTCGTGCAGTCAGAATCAGCTAGAAAAATAGTAGAAGAGAGTTATGGCTGCCCGAACCCAGGCAGCGCCTACGGTAGTCCATGATGCCGAACAGGGTCATACAGCATGCAACATGGACCCTAGGCAGGGCATGACGATGCAGACGCGACGGGACGCGCTGGACGCATGTAGACAACAATTGCGGTGGCAGTGACCACCGGCAGCACGACCGCCGAGGAGGCCTGCCGATGGAGCTCAGCACGTCGCCGGAGAGAGGAGGCTCCAGCGAACCGCAAGTAGACCTCAGCGTGCGTCGGCTCCACCGGATGACGCTCCATCAGCGTCGAGTCTCGCCGTCAGTCATCTGCACGCCGATGTACACAAGCCGGGAGGACACAACAGAGCACAATGAGGGATGCGCAAAAAACCAACACTCCCCCATGACTCACAGGCGTAGTGTACATGGGCGGGCAGAGAAACGGTCAACATCCAGACTCCCCCAAGGTACGCAGAGACGCGGGCAGAGACAAAGAGGGAAACTCACGGACGCACGCCGACTGAACTCACGGCCTTCTTGAACGAGTCCCGCTTCAGTGCCTTGGTCAGGAAGTCAGCCAGCTGTCGTGCTGTCTCAACCCATACGATGCTGATGCTGCCGTCATGCAACAACAAATGCATATAATGATACTCAACATTGATGTGCTTTGTGCGTGTGTGATGCACACCGTCATTGTCAGCGATGGCCATGCCACTCTCATTGTCACAATGCAAGGTGATGGATGCGACAGACTGACGCAACTCAGACAGTAGACGACGCAACCACACACTCTCACACGCGCCTGAGCCAAGGGCCACGTACTCAGCCTCGGCAGTGCTGCGTGCAATGCACCCCTGCTTGCCACTACGCCAGGACATAGCTGTGCCGCCGACCAGAAAGATCCAGCCCGTGCGACTCTTAACGTATGGAATGCCGGCCCAGTCACTATCGGTGTAGCCCACTGCGACAACGGACGGCTGACGGCGGAACATGAGACCTCGCCGAGGAGTCGAGACGACATAGCGCAGCACTCAGATCGCGGCCTCGAAGTGGAGGTGACGTGGCTCCTTAGAGAACTGGGCTAGTAGGTTGACGGCGAACGCGATGTCTGGGCGCATCGACGTCGCCAGGAACATCATTGACCCAATGACCCGCAGATACGTGGTCACATCAACTGGCTCCCCCACAACAGCTGGGTCATGAATCTTCAGCTTCACTTGGCCATCGGGTGACATGGGTGAAGATGCGCTAGGCACGAGGGGAAAATCCTCGGCGAAGCGAGTGGATAGGGTCTGCACATAGGCAGCCTGGTGAATGTGCAGGATGCCCTGGGAGCGATCATGCTCAAGCTCCATGCCCAGGAAGACTCGGGCAGACCCGAGGCCCTTCATCTAGTAGGCGGCGTGTAGCAAGTCCTTGACACGCTGGATGGCGGCCGCGTCTGGCGACGCAATGAGGAGATCGTCGACGTAGACCAGAACCGTGGTGAAGGTCTGACCTCATGGGCTGACGAACAGTGCGGGGTCAGCGGTGCTGCGCTGGAGGCCGCCACGGAGAAGCATGTTGCTGATCTCCTGGTTCCAGCACCGAGGCGACTGCTTCAGGCCATAGAGGGCCTTCTGCAGCCGCCAAACTCTCCCAGTACCATCGTCGAAGCCTGGGGGCTGCGTCATGTAGAGCTCCTCACCCTCCAGTGAGCCATTGAGGAATGCGTTGCTTACGTCCACCTGGTGCAACTCCCACCCGTGCTGACAAACTAGGCTGAAGAGCGCCGGCTAGTGGAGAATTGACCGACTGGGGCAAAGATTTGGTGGTAGTCGACCCCAGGGACCTGAGCAAACCCCTTTGCTATGAGGCGGGCCTTGTACTTGTCCAAGGATCCGTCAGGCTTCCACTTACGCCGAAAGACCCACTTGGCACCTATGGCCTTCGGACCTAGAGGGAGGTCAACGAGGTCATACACGTGGTGCTGTCAGATAGCAACGAGCTCCTCGGCGCAGGCAGCATCCTAATGTGCGGCCTCAGGGGAGGCTCGAGCCTCATGTAGGGTGGAAGGATCCTCTGGGCTCGTTGTGGATCGGACTATGAGGGCGTGTGCATCACCAGCCCCAGGTGGGATGCGGGCGAGTGCAGCCACAACAGCATGCCGATGCTCATGATGAAGCATGGCGTAGCCCAATGCAGAACCCGGGTGAAGGTCTGCGATGATGGCGGAAGTGGTCAGGCTGAGAGCTTTTGCGCCATGGTCCCCACTCACGACCGTGGGAGTGGAGGAGACACGTGGAGCCACAGAGATTCGAGGCGCCACGGGACGTGGAGCGACGGTCTGCACACTCATTGTCGGCCAAGGTCGGAGGCTGCCGCCTGGGCCACGTGTGTAGCGCGGTCAGGCAGAAGATGGTCCTGAGTCCGACGGGTCGACGGAGGCGGACGGGGCTACTGGTCCGGAGGAGCCTGCGGACGCGACAGGCGCTGCTGGCCTGGAGGGGCCAATTGGCCCGGAGGAGCCAGCAGACGCGACAGGCACTGCTGGCCCGGAGGGGCCAGCGGACGTGACAGAGGCTGCTGGGCCAGAGGGGCCAGCGGACGCGACTGGGGCTGCCGGTCCGGAGGGGCAAGCGGACGCGACTGGGGCTGCTGGCACGGAGGGGCCAGCGGACGCGACTAGGGCAACTGGTCCGGAGGGGCCAGCAGACGCGACAGGAGCTGCTGGCCCGGAGGGGCCAGCAGACACGACTGGGACTGCCGCCCCGGAGGGGCCATCGGAAGCGACTGGGACTGCTGGCCCGGAGGGGCCAGCGGACCCGAAAGGTGCTGTTGGCCCGGAGGGGCCAGCGGACGCGACTGGGGCAGCTGGTCCGGAGGGGCCAACAGACGCGACGGGGGTAGCTGGCTAGGAAGGGCCAGTGGACGCGGCTGGGACTGTTGGCCCGGGGGGGCCAGCGGACGCGACAGGGGCTGCCGGCTCAGAGGGACGGAGTGATGTGTCACCCGGAAACGACAGGACAGAGAACGGGCTCACCACTCCCCCACGCGACGAGAGGGACAAGGACGAGCCGGAGAGGATGAGGTTGCGGGGAAACAGGTCCTCAAAGAAGAGGGCATCGCGGGACTCGACGATGCAGTGTCGTGATGGGTCCCAGAAGCGCCAGGCCTTGGACTGACGAGACACGCCGAGGAAGGTGCAGGGGGGTCCGCGGGGGGCGAGTTTGCCGCCGTGCTGTGGGGCGGGCAGCCACACAAGGGCGACGCAGCCCCAGACACGAGCCAGGCGGAGGTCTGCACGCCGAGCGCACCAGTGCTGGTAGGGCATGGACTAGCGGGGAAGGGGACCGTGGGGGACCCGGTTCCAGACCCAGGTCATGTAGGCCATGGCTTCAAAAAAGAAGCCATCGGAGAGACCGGACTAGACCCGCATGGTGCGAACGGCGTCAGCCATAGTACGGTTCCACCGCTCGGAGACGCCGTTCTGGGCGGATGTGTAGGGCGCAGACGTCTCATGGTGGATCCCGTGGGAGGCGAGAAAGGTCGTGGCCTCACCCAGGTACTCGCCACCGCGATCGGAGTGAAAGCAGCGAAGGGGGCGACCACATTCGCCAGTCCTGAATGGTTCGGGCGACATCGCTCTCCTGTCGAAGGCATAAGATTCAACGGTAGCGAGAGTAGTTGTCCGTAAGAGTGAGGACATAGCGGCCATGTTCACCGAAAGACTCGGTGGGGAGAGGGCCCATGACGTCCGAGTGGACAAGGTCAAGAGGGGCAGACGCACGGGAGGATGAGAGGGGGTATGTGGACCGGTGCATCTTCCCCTGAGCGTAGTCAATGCACTCAGTGGGGCACGGGAGAGGGAAAGTCTCCGGGTCAAGGCCCTTGGCCGGCTGGGTGCGGAGCATGCTGTCTACGGCGGCAGAGTGGACGTGGCAAAGACGGCGGTGCAAGAGGCGGGTGTGCTGAGGAGAAAGCGTGCGGGTGACAAACACATGACCTGTGGCGGCCGACGGGGAGGAGACGGGAGGGGAAGAGGAGAGGCGGGGAACGTGCCACAGGTTGCTACGGGCGGTGGCGTGCAGTACGACAAGACCAGACGGACGCAATGACACAGTGCCGACACCACGCGAGTGCACAACGTCCATGCTCATGCGGTCAAGGGCAGTCACGGACAGGAGGCTGAGCTCGAGACCAGGGACGAAGAGAACATCGGTCAAAAAAACGTCACCGGCCGGACCACGGAAACGAACGACGCCAACACCACGGACAGGCAGCACCTGTCCGGAACCCGTCCGGACACCGGAGACATCGCCGACAGGACCGAGCATACTGAAGGCCTCGCGATAGGCCGTCATGTGATGCGTGGCCCCGGAGTCGATGATCCAGGTCTCAGCAGGGTCCTGGACAGGGGTCGCCAGATCACTCACGGTCACATGGCAGCAAGCGAGGGACGCGGANGACACAGTGCCGACACCACGCGAGTGCACAACGTCCATGCTCATGCGGTCAAGGGCAGTCACGGACAGGAGGCTGAGCTCGAGACCAGGGACGAAGAGAACATCGGTCAAAAAAACGTCACCGGCCGGACCACGGAAACGGACGACGCCAACACCACGAACAGGCAGTACCTGTCCGGAACCCGTCCGGACACAGGAGACATCGCCGACAGGACCGATCATACTGAAGGCCTCGCGATAGGCCGTCATGTGATGCGTGGCCCCGGAGTCGATGATCCAGGTCTCAGCAGGGTCCTGGACAGGGGTCGCCAGATTACTCACGGTCACATGGCAGCAAGCGAGGGATGCGGATGCGGTGGAAGGAGGCGCGAAACGAGACTGCCAATCGTCAAGCCACGCAACGTCATCAAGGAGTGGGGTGGAGGAGAACACGGGAGACAACGAGACAGACGAGGAAACGGAACACGACCGCAGCTCAGTCTGAGTCATACAGGGATGGGCCGGAGGGCAGGAGGCGACGCAACTTGCACTTCCCTGGGGAGGAGGGCGAGGCAGACCAAGCTAGAGCGCGATGAACTGCTCCAGCTGACGCTCACGGGAGGACGGCCCAGGAGTGTGGACGGAGTGCGGAGTGACGGCGCCGGAGCCCGAGTAGTAGGAGGGCTGAGCCGGCGAAGAAAGTGGAGGTGTCGACGGCTGAGGGTAGTACTGCTACGTGTAGTAATGCTGCGGCGCGGGTGTCTGCGGGACAGGCGGAGCTGTCGGAGTGGCAGAGCTGCTGGACGAGGTCGGAGTGTCAGGGCCAACAGCAGCGACGGCGGCAGAGGCGAGGCGGCGCTCCCGCTGGCGGTGCATGGTGGCGATGACGCGCGCCTCGTCCGTTGGAAGAGGGCATGTGTACCACCCGTGCCCAGGCTGGCCACAGTTGTGGCAGACCGAGCCACCATCGCTGGACCCGGTCGACGACCGCTGCTGCTGCTGCTGCGGCGGACCCTTGCCTTTCTTGTTCCGGCTCTTCTCCTTCTTCCTCGAAGACGATGAGGTAGCTACGGCAGGGGAGGCGACGGCCACGGAGGCAACGGCAGGGGAGGCGACGGCAGGGGATGCAAGCACCTCCGTGCGATGGAGCTGGGACTCCAGGAGAGCTTCCTCAATACGGAGGAAGAGCTCGTATGCCTAGGGAATGAGGGTGCCCTGGGCCACCATGGTGGAGAGGACGTCCTGGGGTTAGTGGACGAAGACGTCCGCGTACTCGCTGGTGGTGCCGCGCTTGATGGTGAGGAGCGCGGACAGAGGGGGCGGAGCAGATTTGCCGAGTCGACGGAGGATGTCCTCCGCCCTCTGCCAGTAGGCAGTGACCGTCTCGGTCTCCCCCATGTGCAGGGAGTTGAACTCCCGGAGCAGACGGCTGATCTCAGCGTCGCTGGACAGGCAATGGGGCCTGGTGAGGACGTGCCATGCGGCTGCAGGATGCGGGATGTCGCCAGCGGTGAAGTCGCCGAGGAAGGGCTCCAGGGCAAGGCGGGAGGCTGGGGGGGCGACTGGGACAAGGGCACGGACGGCGCGACCAGCGTCATGCAGCTGATCGGCCTGGGTGGAGTCGTAAGGGAGGGTGTAGTAGGCCCACAGACCCTCACCCTGCGCCCAGATCCAGAAGCTGAACTCCCAGCTCCGGAACTGCTCGCCGGCCTGAAGCGGCGGCGGCGGTGTCTCAAAGTCCTTCTGCCTGCGGCCGGCACCCATAGTGGGGCCAAGGACAGAGGTCACTGTCTGCCGCTGGCGCTGAGTCTGCTGCTGTGCCAGGTAGTACGTGGCAGCGGACACAGCGGGGCGAGCGTGCCCTGGAGGGATGAACGACGGCAGCGTACTGGTGGCGGTTTGGGCGGCGACTTGCTGTAGCGCTGCAAGCTGTTGCGTCAAGGCGGCGAGCTGTTGCTAAAGAGCAGCGAGAGGGTCAGGGTTGCCGCCAACGTTACCAGTGGGCTGCTACTGCTGCTGCTGCAGGGGAGGCGGCTGTTGCTGCTGCAGCGGCGGTGCCTACTGTTGCTACTGCTGCAGGGGCGACGGCTGCTGTTGCTGCTGCAACGGCGGTGGCTGCTGCTACTACTGCTGCAACGGCTGTGGCTGCTGCTGCTGCTGCTGTAGGGGCATCGGCTGCTGCTGCTGTAGGGGCGGCGGCTGCTGCTGCTACATTGGCGGTGGCTGCTACTGCTGCAGGGGCGGCGGCTGCTGTTCCTGCTGTAGCGACGGTGACTGCTGCTGGTGCTGCTGTAGGGGCGGCGGCTGCTGCTACTGCTGCGGCGGCGGTGGCTGCTGCTGCTGCGGCGACGGTGGCTGTTGCTACTACAGCGGCGGCGGGTATTGCTGCTGCTGCTGCTGTAGCAATCGCTGCAAGAAAGGAGGGGTAGGGGTCCCCCTAGCAGAGGAGGACCCCTCCTCGCCGGGACTGCCAGCCATGACTTAGTGTCCCGTTTTTTTTGTTGTCTTTGTGTTGTTGATGTCCGACGGAGGTTGGGGCGGTGAAGATTCTACCCACTCTTTTGGCCTTCACCCTTTCCCTTTCCCCCCCTTTTTTTATTGATAACATCAGCAGTGACGTCAACAGTGACGTTAGTAGAGGGGTGCTGTCGTCAGCAGCGGGGGATGTTGGGGCCGCCGCTGCTGCTATTGCTGCTGATGCTGCTGCACCCGCTGCTGCTGCTGCTTTTGCTGCTGCCGTTGTCGCTACTACAGCTACTACTACAGCTGCTACTACTGCTGCTGCTGTTTGCTACTGCTGCTGCTGCTGCAGCTGCTGCTGCTGCTGCGGCTGCTGCTGCTACTGCCGCTGCTGCAGCTGCTGCTGCTGTTGTTGCTGCTGCTGCTGCTTGCTACTACTGCTGCTGCTGCTGCTGCAGTTGCTACTACTGTTGCTGTTGCTGCTACAGTTGCAGCTGCAGCTGCTGTTGCTGCGAGCTTTTGCGGCTGCTGTGGCTACTGTAGCTCGCTGCTGCTGCTACGCGCTGCTGCAGCTGGTACGTGCTGCAGCAGCTGCTCACTACTGCGACGGGCTGCTGCAACGAGCTGTGGGGGTGGGGGATTTTTTTGTTGCCCTTTTTTTGTTTTGTTTTTTTTTCCTTGTCACAACGGGCAGTAACGCACTGTGTGCTGCGAGCAGCGGGCTGCTGCTCACCTGGCAGTAGCAAGCTACTGCTCGCTGGCAGTAGCAGGCTGCTGCTCACTGCTCGCTCGCTGCGAGCAGCGAGCAGCAGCAGCCGCGGCTGGCAGCTGCCAGCTGCTGCTCGCTACTGCTGCTGCTGTAGCTGGCTGCTGCTGCAGCTCGTTGTAGTAGCTGCTGCAGCTCGCTGCTGCTGCTGCACGCTCCTGCAGCTACTACATGCTGCGGCTGCTGCCTAATGCTACTGCGGGCTGCTACTGCGAGCTGCTGTTGCGCGCTGCTGTTGCTACTGCGCGCTGCTGCTGCGAGCTACTGCTGCTGCTGCGAGCTGCTGTTGCTTCGGGCTGCTACAGGCTTCTGCGAGCTGCTGCTTCTGCCTGATGCTGCAAGTGGTGCCAGTCACTGCACCTGGGTGACGTTGCCGCTTGCGTTGTCGCCCGCAGACGTCAGAAGTCGCCTGCCGCTCACCTCCTCGCGTCACGCGTGGGGGTCAGTGCTGCCGAATAATTTCGGCAGCATTTCCCCTGGCCCAGTGGCCGTGGGATAAAATCTGATGCCTCCACCAGGCGGGTCAATGCTGCCGGGAAAAAATCCGGCAGCATTTCCCGTGCACAGGGGCGTATGGGGGTCCGCCGGCGTTGTCTGGCACCTGTTCGCCAGTCTTCTGCTGCTGCTGCGACGCTCTGACTCTGATACCAAAATGGAAAGCTTAGGTAGCAGGTTGGGGCAGCAGCGTTGTTGATGCAGCATGCGGGCTTCCACGCTCATTGCTTAAGTCAGCTGCCCCCTAGTCTGCTGCTCTAGAGTCTAAGTCTGGAAGCTCTGGGTTTGTTACTCAGAAACGCGCGCGCCAGAGTTAGCGCCAGAAAGCAGCTGAAAACTGAAAGTAACTGGTTAGGAATGAAGAATGAGAAACAATGGGAGACCCCTCCAAGTTATAGCTCCCCCCCACTAGTGTAGAAGTTGTTACTCAGCTAACCAGCCAATCAGAAAACAGTTGTGGACCTATTTTTTGGCAGGCAGGGTATTCTCGGTGAGCCCTGCCAGACGCCCGACAGCCCAAAACCCGGGCGTCGTCCGTTTTGCCTGAAAACTGGACCATACCATAATACCGACGCTGCGAACGCAGTCGTGCAGTCAGAATCAGCTAGAAAAATAGTAGCAGAGAGTTATGGCTGCCCGAACCCAGGCAGTGCCTACGGTAGTCCATGATGCCGAACAGGGTCATACAGCATGCAACAAGGACCCTAGGCAGGGCATGACGACGCAG
>SZWC01004952.1:11762-31668 GCA_023375785.1 Penium margaritaceum
GAACAACTTTTTGTTCACCGAGAAGTGATTGTTGCTGAAGGCGGAACATATTGACATTTGGATGACCTCTTGACTAGAACCACACTGTTGAAGGCAATGAGAGTGCAAGCTGAGCTTGCAATAGTGAAAGACAACTTGCAACTGCTTGTGTGACTCCTATTAGTCGCTCAGGTGCCGAGACGGTTGTTGCCCTATACACCTCCAAGCACTTTGCTGGTTTAAGCCGTTCCATGCCTGAGTGTGCTCCCTCGGTCTGGTAAGGCTACTCCCAAGTGGCTAGAACCAGTAAACAGGTTTGCATGTGTGCACCGTGGGTGCTCGCGGGTAGTGTTGACTCTGGTTGTAGAAGCTCTCCCACGGACGAGAAAGCCATCCTTGATGTTCTAGCGGGGAGTCCCGAAGTGTGGCATTGGTGGCATTTTTCCTCTCATTGCTCCGGAAGCTTTTCTACGAGGCGAAAGCAACAAACATCATTATTGGAAATAATTTTAGGGCATGCAGGCCCATGCAAGAACGAACATGACCTCTGTGTGTGAGTGCGATGCAAGACGGCAAGAATTTGGCTAAGTCTGGAACGCTGAATATAAAGAACAAGGCGAGCGTACAAGTGAGCCCCTAACGGGCTTCAGTAGGGGCGCCGGCAGCTAGCCGCACCGGGCCCCGTCACCCCCGCTGAGCCCAAACGGGTAAGCGGGGAGAACACACTGCGTACACCACGATAACAATAACGGTGGTCTCCTCGAGGCACCGGAACAGCTCTCCGAATACCCGGGTCTCGACCACCGAGAAAATAGGAACAGTGTCAGAAAATCTCACAATCAGCGTCCAGACATCACACACGGCTGTCCGAAGTGGTGTCTCCAACTACAACTCCTCACGTCAATCTGCATCACCTGGGGTATACCAGTCCTTGCGTGACTGCCAAGGGTCCCAACTCACAGTCTCTCATGCCTTCGCACTGCCACGATGCATCTGTGTGCGCCGGAGGAACGGGAATGGACGAGCAGCACGCGTGCGTGGATGAAGTGGCGGAGCTGGCCTCCGATACGGGATAGCATACCCTGAGACACAAGGGTGTACTGCCAGAAGAGGAGAGCTGGAGCGACGAATCGGATCACCACTCGTAGATGAAGATGACGATGGGGCAGGTGAGTCGGGTGGATGAAGGTGCGTGACGGCAGTAGTAGAAGGAGGAGCGATGATGGGGTCGACAGGAGCGAGGATGGCGGAAGCCAAAGGCACGCTCACCTCTCCAATAATTGTGTCCTCAACGGACGTCATACTCAGAGCTCGTACAAGATCCTCCCCAGGTATAGGTGTGCCAGATGCTGCTGGCGAAAGGCTCCTGCCGGTAGCATTGATGCTGCCCTCCTCTGAAAATCGCTCACGCGCTGCCATCATCTCCCGCTGTAGCATGACTACACGCTCCTGCAGATCAGCATAATCTGCCTCGGACATGTCGAGGTGGCCTATGTCGACCTGGTATAGGATAAACTCTGCCTCACTGGATGCTTCACATGTAGACTGCACAACTCATGAGTACTACGCCATGTGCATCTCTATTGCTGAAGACGATGGAACTGGTGCAGCTGCATCCTCCTAGGGGTCAACCAAGCTCGCAATCTGCTGAGACGCTGGAACATCGGATGCAGCTGCAGGTGTCGCATCCACATCACAACTTGTGTCTATCAGACGAGGAGTGAGCGGTCGCATGCCGAGAGAGAAGGAGAAGGATGAGTCGTTAGAGTCCGTGGAGCATGTAGAAATTTCGTCCGTGCAGGTACTGCCACTCTCAGTGTCCATGTGATCAGCTAGGTCACCAGCAGGTGAACACGAAGGGGCAGAACTCAGCTCCAGCTGACGAGGTGACTCCATCTGCGTGTAGGGATCTGCACCACTGTCCTCAACTGTCACCGTAGTGGACACAGGTGTGCAGGACTCCGGCTCGAGCAATGTCCGTCAAGGCGACCAACAAGCGCAGCTGGCATTCACGCACTGTCTCGCCGGAAACGCTGGTCGCTACCACCTGCTCGATGATAGAGTAAGGACCATCATCTGACTCCATCATGTATGTCGCTGCTCCGTCGTAGGTACGGGAACCGAAAGACTGCGGAAAAATGGACGACTCCTCACGTTGAAGCTGGTCCTCATGTACCGCAGATGAAACCGTGGAGCCTGCTGTGTCTACTCCAGCATATGTCCCAGCGATGTCTCTCAGAAATGTTGCTCTCAAGAATGCCTCAACCTCCAAAAGACCAACCGGCCGACTCTGCTCATGCACTGCGACTGCTATCGTACTGGTGTGAATCTCGTGCGCCAACGCCCCCGGAGATCCGTGTGGGGCATCCCGATCCGCACAAGACTGATGTGCGACCACCAGGCTGCTACTGGTCGGAGTCGCGAGTGGCATCGCCAAGGCACGCGGGACCTGCACTCCTCCTGATGCAACCTGCTGCTGCAGAATATCCGGCTGCTGCCCAAGCGTAGATGTCGACCTCAATGACATGCACGTCCCAAGTACCCCAACATCCGCCGGACTGGTGTGAGTCTGCTGCACGCTCTCCCCCAAAAGTATGATGGATGCATCTCGATCCGTACGAGACTCCTGTGCCACCCCTGGGCCTCCAGCGGTCGGAGCCGCGAGTGGCACCGTCCAAGGACGCCGTGTCTGCGCTCCTCCTGATGNAGAATGTCCGGCTGCTGCCCCAGCGTAGATGTCGACCTCAATGACATGCACGTCCCAAGTACCCCAACATCCGCCGGACTGGTGTGAGTCTGCTGCACGCTCTCCCCCAAAAGTATGATGGATGCATCTCGATCCGTACGAGACTCCTGTGCCACCCCTGGGCCTCCAGCGGTCGGAGCCGCGAGTGGCACCGTCCAAGGACACCGTGTCTGCGCTCCTCCTAATTTCACCTGCTGCTGTGGAAGATCTGGATCCAATCTGGAGGATGAAAAGCAACTTTCAACCATGAATGCCATGCTGGGGTCAGACTCCATGCCATGTGCTGTCTCCGTATTATCTGAATCTGCCTGAGCTGACGCTCGGGCAGCACGGCCCGGCGCGAGTGCGAATCCTGTCACTACGGTCACATCAGGCAATGCGTGGTGACCACATTCCCCCTCGACAGGTACAGCAACGGAGGCCGAGGAGGTGGAGGATGTATCAACACCGGTGTGATCATGCCGTGCGGAGCGCTGACGCTGACGTCGTAGAGTCACTTGACTAGAACGACTGCATGGAGGTATGTCATCGCGAGATGGCATCGTGGTCATAGAGTGAAGGATCGACAAGATGGTGGCAGCCTGGGACTCGCTGGCAGGTGGAGCTGAAGGTCCACCATCCAATGAGGAAGGAGGAGAGCATGGAGGAGATGTGATCGAAGAGGCCGTCGACAAACGAGTAGCAGAAGCACGCTCAATGACGACGAGGTCACAACGCCGCTGCACTATCTGCCGGAGGCCGTGGATCTCAGCAAATATGATTGCCAGAGGTCCCGCTAGGGGATCTACCAAGGCCGGCAGATCCGTGTGCTGTGGAGGACGCATGCTCGGACGAGGCTGTAGCCAAGGTGGATGCTAGCCGGAAGGGCGCGTCCAACAGCGACGCCAACCATGACGTCCATCACCACAGTAGTAGCAGGCGAACGCGCAGGGCGCCTGCTCAGATATCCGCGCACTCATCTCGTGTGCTGGATGATGGATAGGTGCCGAGGGCACCTACTCCCGGTGGTAAACACCAAGCCACGTGAGAGAATGTGACCAATAGGTACTTTCACTCCTGGAAGTCACGGCGTCCGGGTCAGCAAACGTGACCAGACGGGAAGAGCTGCACTACCACAGCACGCCCNGTGTGCTGTGGAGGACGCATGCTCGGACGAGGCTGTAGCCAAGGTGGATGCCAGCCGGGAGGGCGCGTCCAACAGCGACGCCAACCATGACGTCCATCACCACAGTAGTAGCAGGCGAACGCGCAGGGCGCCTGCTCAGATATCCGCGCACTCATCTCGTGTGCTGGATGATGGATAGGTGCCGAGGGCACCTACTCCCGGTGGTAAACACCAAGCCACGTGAGAGAATGTGACCAATAGGTACTTTCACTCCTGGAAGTCACGGCGTCCGGGTCAGCAAACGTGACCAGACGGGAAGAGCTGCACTACCATACCACGCTCGGAGACTACTGTCTGACTAACTGCGGCCACTAATGCTGCTGCCACTAATGGAGCAAAGACTGCTCCAAGACGAGAAGGGGTGGCGGCTGCAGGTGTGGCTGTTGCTCCAAGCGATAGACGACCCAGCCCTCGGAGCTGGTAAGACTTGAATCCACCGTCGATCCTGCGGGGTGAAGTGTGCGCACCAATCCACGGGCTCCAGAAAGACGCCGGTGCAGGACGCGTCTAGAAGCGGAGATCGTCGCCGACGACCGTTCGCTGTCGGCTGAGAAGACGAAAGTGTAAGCTGTCACACAGCCGCTGCACTATGTAGTCGTCGACACTCCACCGCCTAATGCTGCTATTGCGGCTATGAGAGCTGCTCCTGTTGCTGTGGCGGTAGTAGTTGGAAGATCATCCCCCTTTTTTAATTGTTATTCTTTAGCTCTCAAGCCCCCGTTCCCCTTTTTTTATTATTGTTCCCCCTTTTTTTTTCTTCTTTTGCCCTTACTCTCCACCCCCTATTTTTTTTATAGTTCTCCCCTCTGCTCGCCTTAAGCCCTCGCCTTTCTCTTTTTTTCTTTTTTTTCGTCTTTCTTTTTTTTTCGGCTTTCAGGCGTACCCGTTTTCGGATTTTTGTTTCTCGCCCCCCCCCGTTTTCTCGATTGCCCGGAAGGTGGGCGAAAGGAGCAATTAAGGAGGGGGGGGTGTCCGGCTGTCCGGCCCTCCCTCCCGTGCACGCTCGTTCGCTCGCTCGCTGAGCGAGCGAGTGGGTGTGGGGGGGAGGAGGGAGCGAGAGGGAGGGGGTCCTGTCCGCCCCTCTGACCCGGTCCTTATGTCGGTCGACCGACGGGGCCGACGGGGCCGAGGGGGCCCACGAGGCCGACGGGGCCGAGGGGGCCCACGAGGCCGATGGGCCCCCTCCGAAGGGCCCCTCGGAGGGGCTCGGCAGGGCCCTCCGAGGGCCCCCCTAAGAAGGGGAGGAAGGGAGGGGGGGGGTGCAAACGGGACCCCTCAGAGGGCCCCCCCGATCAGAGGAGTGCCGCGAGGCCCTCCTCGCAGCGGCAGCAGCAGCTCCAATGGCAGATGCAGCTGCTGCGGTTGCTGCTGCTGCTGTTGCTTCTGCTGTTGCTGCTGCTTTTGCTGCTGCTGCTGCTTTGCGCAGCAGCTGCTGCTGCTGCTTGCTGCTGCCGCCGCGGCTGCTGCTACTGCACGCTGCTGCTGCTGCCGTCGCTGCTACACGCTGCTGCTGCCGTCGCTTCTGCACGCTGCTACTGGTGCCGCCATTGCTATAGTAGCTGCTGCTATATGCTCCTGCTACTGCTCTGCGCAGCAGCTGCTGCTGCTGCTTGCTACTGCCGCAGCGACTACTGCTGCTGCACGCTGCTTCCGCTGCTACACGCTGCTGCTGCTGCTGCTGCTACACTCTGCTGCTGCTACTGCCGACGCTGCTGCACGCTGCTGCTGCCGCCGCTGCTGCAGTGGCTGCTGCTGCTGTTGCTTTTGCTGTTGTCGCCGCAGTCGCTATTGCTCCTTTTCGCGGCTCACCACCCCTGTGGCCTTGACTTGCAGTCGTTTTGCACTCCCTCACGCTGCTGCCGGCGTGGCGCCACGTGGCGCGTTCTCTTTTGCGTTCCGCCCACTGCTGCTGCTTCTGCTGCTCACACGTCCCCCTGTGCTCTGATACCAATGTTGGAAATGATTTTAGGGCATGCAGACCCATGCAAGAACGAACATGACCTCTGTGTGTGAGTGTGATGCAAGACGGCAAGAATTTGGCTAAGTGTGGAACGCTGAATATAAAGAACAAGGGGAGCGTACAAGTGAGCCCCTAGCGGGCTTAAGTAGGGGCGCCAGCAGCTAGCCGCATCGGGCCCCGTCACCCCCGCTGAGCCCAAACGGGTCAGCGGGGAGAACACACTACGTACACCACGATAACAATAACGGTGGTCTCCTCGAGGCACCGGAACATCTCTCCGAGTACCCGGGTCTCGACCACTGAGAAGATAGGAACAGTGTCAGAAAATCTCAGAATCAGCGTCCAGAAATCACACACGGCTGTCCGAACATTGGAAGCCCCACAACAGCCATCGGGTCTCCTCGTCGCACCGGTAAAGTCCACCGGGTGCGCGGGTCTCAACCCACCGAGAAAGCTCTCCTAGCTCCCGACAAGCCCACATGGCTGCCGGAACGCATCGATCGCGTCTCGCCGGTGCTGTCGTAGGTGCTGGAGAAGTCTCGCTGCAGTCCGGAGGCCCATCGTGTCGTCACGCCCTCCTCTGCCATATACCCCGAATGTGGGTATATCGGTAAACTAGCAGTGTCGGTCGTGACGGGTGGAAGCCACACAAACCAACAAGCATGTCAAATGATAGGTTGTGGCTCACACAGGGACCAACTCTAGCTAATGGTGTCCATGGAAAATGTGCGAGTCCTTGAGTACGACAAGAATATCATTGCTACAGGTGAGGCTCATTAAAGGATCCTGCCGGCCAGTGAAGCTCACAAGCGAAAAGTGGAAAACTAGGCAGCAGGTTGGGGCAGCAGCGTTGTTGATGCAACGTGCAGGTTTCCACACTCGTTGCTTAAGTCTGCTGCCCCCTCAGTCTGCTGCTCTAGAGACCAAGTCTGGAAGCTCTAGGTTTGATACTCAGAAATGCGCGCGCCAGTGTTTGCGCCAGAAAGCAGCTGAAAACTGGAAGTAGCTGATTAGGAGTGAAGAATGAGCAACAATGGGAGACCCCTCCAAGTTCTAGCCCCCCCCCCACTAGTGTAGAACTTGTTACTCAGCTAACCAGCCAATAAAGAAAATAGTCCTAGACCTATTTTCTGACAGACATGGTTTTCTCGGTGAGCCCTGCGAGACGCCCGACGGCCCAAAACCCGGGTGTCGTCCGTTTTGCCTAAAAACTGGACCATACCATGATACCAATGCTGCAAACACAGTCGTGCGGTCAGAATCAGCTAGAAAAACAGCAGCAAAGAGCTATGTCTATCCAACCCCAGGTAGTGCCTACGATTGTCCATGACGCCAAACAGTGCCACGCAGCAAGAGACATGGATCCTAGGCAGAGCATGATGCTGCAGACGCAATGGCACCGTCAGAATTAACGCTGGGTTCATGCAGACAGCATCTGTTGTGGCAGTGACCGCCGGCGGCCCGACCGCCGAGGAGGCCTGCCGATGGAGCTAAGCACGTTGCCGGAGGGAGGAGTCTCCAACAAGTTGCGAGTAGGCCTCAGCGAGCGTCGGGTCCACAGGACGACACTCCACCAGCGTTGAGTCTCGCCGTCAGTCATCTGCATTCCGATGTAAACAAGCCGGGAGGACACAACAGAGCACAATGAGAGATGCGCAAAAACCAAGAGCGAACAAAACATAGCAAGGCGAAGTCACCCAAAAACCCTGAAATCGCGAACAGAAATCTATGCTTTCAAAAGGACAACCAGACTACGCCAACTGGCGATTGACCTTGTTGATAACTGCCCAAACTTGATGTTTCAAATCTCACCTAGGATAAATCGGACAAAACATAAAGACAGGGCCAGGTGTAAGGAGAGGCTGAAGTACGTTTCTCAAGGATCTCTAAGCATGAGTCATTGACGTCGGGATGACAACGAAGGTGACGGGCCATGCGGTCAGGATGGAGACAACCACCCGTAAGAGTGCCACACTTGCGTGAGTGCCGGATGCCTTCAGAATGTGTTGCCTCATTGAGCCAACATGCCCTGCACAGTCACAACCAGCACGCGGAAGAGAATGTGTAATGTGAGGGATTAACATGCCCCTTGGACGAGAGTGCGGCTAGCATGAAACCAAGTCGGTGCAGTTGGAGTGAGGAGAAGGGAAGTGCCTTGGTAAGGAAGACCACATGTTGTGCGTCGCCACTGATGGCACGCACAATTCCTACCTCCACCGCCTCTCAGATAAAGGGGTGTTCTACTCTGATGCGCTTTGTACGTGGATGTAGTACACCATTATTGGCTCTGATGTGGCATGCAACAAAGCTATCACTGTGCAACGGTACGGTAGTTGTACGCACACCTAGTTGCTGTGGTAGTCGTGCCAGCTAGATCCCCTCACATGGTGCCTCACCAACGCCATATTCTCCACCTCAGCCACGGTGCATGCCACACATGATTTCTTGACACTGTGTAAAGACACTGCAGCCGCCTACACCTGAAAAAAACAATCACCACAACTGCGAGCCGCACAGTCGCGTGCATAGCTACCGTCACAAAATCCATCCACTATGAAACTGGCAGCAAGGACAAAGACGAGGCCAAATACAACCATGTCCAGCACACAGCGTATTAGCTTTAGCAATGCTTTCATGTGCGCACTTCGTGGTTGCTAACTGTACTAAACCGGGACATTGAGTGCGCATGCAATGTCTGGATGCGTAGTTGAGGCAATGTATGACAGGTTGTCAGTGATTTGTCTATGCAAAGTGGAGCATGTGTCAGGCAGGAAGTGCCTCACACACACCCCAATGGTGGAATTCAGAACGAAACTCTACCATTCCCCGAACCACATGGCCCTTTCTGGTACTTCAATGAAACTTGTTACAAATTGGCCGTAATTAGCATTATGAATATTGAATATCGCAAGTACTTTGCGGTTTCAATTTGGTTCTTTTCATTTTGTCTTTATGACACATGTGCGGGGAGCAGATTTGCCGCTCAAGCCTGGCTTCTCACACCACTCACTGATTTTAGGGACATGTGAACGCCATGGACGTAACACGTCCCCCCCTTCTAGCTTTGACATCCTTGCATGTTAGCAGACGTAGGCCGGTGATGGTGACAGTAGCCATTGATCATGTGATCGACGTCTCGGAGGTTGTTACATCGCTGGCCATGATGTAGTCCACCACCAGATCTGTCAATCATAAGGTTGGAGCTGAAGTCAGAGCCTTTTTCAAATATTTGAATGCTTCTCGTTTGATTTCACTCCAATTCCACTCGTTGGTTTCATGAGTGAGATCAGAGAGAGGTGCTGACACTCAAGGGTAGTCTTCTTAAGAATCGATGGTAGTAGTTGCGGAAGCCCAAAAGTACGTAGACGTCCTAAACATTGGTCAGTGTTGGCCAATCAGCGACCACCTCCACCTTTTTTGCGTCCATGGTGATCCATCTGTCGTCGATGATAAGGTCCAGAAACTTGATCGAAAGATGAACAAAGTCACATTTTGAGGGTTCTCAAGATTTCTCTCTTTGTGAAATCTTAAGAACTTTTTTGTAGATGTCCAATGCACACCTCCGGGGTGCGGTTTTACGTGAGGATGTCGTTGAGATATACGACGACAAAGTCATCAAGGCACGGGCATAATATGCTGTCCATTACTGCCATAAATGTTGCAGGGGCATTCGCGAGTCCAAACTGCATGACCGTGAACTCGAAGTGCCCGTATTTGTTGTGGAATGCTGTCATCTTGACGTCCTTATCAGAGATGCGAATTTGATCATAACCGTTATGTAGGTAAAATTTGCTTCAAATTTGGGCCTCGCAAAGTTGTCCAAAGAATACGTCTGTTTGCGTGAGAGGAGAATGGTTCTTGATGGTGATGCCGTTCAACTCTCAGTAGTCCAATCACATCTACATCTCCCGAGTTCTCTTTTATCCTGAAGGTACAGGTGCCACGTCTTTTGGGAGAGTCTGATAAACCCCTGACCGAGCATCTCGTCTAGGTACTTCTTGATTTTGGTAGCTCATGGTCGCACATCCGATTGGTCTCCTTCACCTGGTGGTCGCCATATTGTTAGGAAAGTAGCTCTCAAGACAGTTTGTTGGAGAAAACCCTTTCAAAATCCTTGAAGAGTGATGCAAAATCCTTCAAACGGATGCGAACTTTTCAGGTGTCGAGGCCAATGTGATCGCCTCAGCAGCTACAAATTCTTCCGCCATCCGGGTCTCCATTTGGACTAGCCATGCTTGAGTTCCACATAACAGATATGCCTTAGCCACGCCCAGGAATATTGGTTGGCGTTTTGCGACTTCTACAACTTCCTTTGTTGCTTCCACCTTTGCTACTTTCTCTAACCACCGCTGTGTCGTGGGTCGTTCGACTAGAGGTAGATGTGATTTCTGGTCATTAATGTTAACGTAGACCAATCCACTGCTCCAGTCCACCTATCGATTGTGCCGGTATAGAAAGCCTTGTCCAAGGATAACTTTGTGGCCGCTCATTGTGTAAGTCTTCCATGTAAATCTCCAAGTCATAGTCAGAGATGTTCGCAAAGTTGACAAACCTGCAGTCGTTCGTTGTTGGTTTTCCCTTCAAACATCCCTGCTTTGGTATGCAAACCCAGTCTTCAAACCATGTCATTGCTGAAAATTTTACAAGAAGCTCCTCCATCCAAGAGTGCCGGTACCGTTATGTCACTCTTGCAACCCCTCAGTTGTGCTCATAACACTATCGCCGGTTGGTCGTCCTCGTACCCCCCGTCGAATTTTGTGAGCTTAGGAACCCTTGTCTGCGACTATGTGAGCCGCTCAGATGGGCAATTGGTCAGCATAGATTTTTCCAGTGGAACAGGAGCCACGCTACCTCTGCCCTTTTTTGCTCCCATCCCCTCGTTTTTCCTCTGTGGCTTGTACCCCTTTTTGGCTTATGGTTGCCGTTTCCGACAGCTGCGCGAGATATGACCCAGCTTCCCACAAGTCTAGTAGAACCGTTGATTACGATGATTGATGAAGTCAATCTCCATTCGAGATAATGTTTCTTTCCATTACAAATTTCCACTACCACGGTAAGTATTGTGGCTTTTGGGTCACCAACAAATGGATTCTTACATCCGAGCATTGCCGTTGACGCTAAAGATGTAATCGGCTGCTACGATCATTGGTACAAGGTCGTCCTGGATGCCAAAAATGGCAATTGCGCTTCCAATACATTGCTTGAGGTCGTTCTTGTAGTGGAAGTAGAATTCATTAGAGGCAAAGCTGATGTCCGTGATGATTCTGTAAAAACTTCGTGTAAACTCCGCCACGCTGGACTGCTGACACAGGCATTGAAGCCTGTACCGTGCGTCACACTTCTCGTTCATTTTTCCAAATCATGCAAGGATTGCATGCACAAAATCGCTCCATGTTTCCAGTGACGTGAGGGAGTTGTACCACATTGGATTCATGAGCTCGAGAGGTAGTTCACCTATGGTCCACAATGTGACAGCAATCGGGTGAGCCATTGATCTGGCTTCGCCGGTATCCTACTATCGTTGGATGGCTTTTAGATCGGACCACCAAATTTAAGTTGTGTCATGTAAAAGTGAGGCTGCAAGGTCAATTTTTTTTTTTGTTTGTTTGTTGATGACCCAAGCATCGGTGAAGTACTCCTCCAAAATTGTCAGCCACATCTTGTCTATGGGTTCCTTTGAGTGTGCGGGGTTGAATGGCTCTGGTAATGCCGGTCAAATAAAGGGCTCACTGGAAAGTTGGATATTTCTCTCAGTGTGCACTCTTTCACGTGCACAGGAAATCTGAAGCCCCTCCATCGTCTCGTTGATTTGTTGGAGCAGATTGGTGTTGAGGCTCTTGAGTCCCGACAACTTCTAGTGCAAGTCTTCATGAATGCGTGCCTGTCGGCCGGTGTCTCCCTTAGCTCCAACTATTGACCCGATGGGCAGTGGCGGGGACGAAGGATTTGTCAAGCCCAAGTGGTGTGTCAATGAGTTGGCCATCTAAGCGTTGTGCTATTCATCGCAAAAGTTGTGGCTATTGTCCGGGTTGTCTTGAGAGTGTTGGCATTCGCGTGCTGCTGATCCTCCATTACTAGAGTATTCGCCGGCAACTACTGCTCGTCGCCGGTTGTGCTTGCTCCGTTTATCATTGTCGTCACGAGTTCTAGGCTTCTGAACAGTATAGATGCATTGAAAGGCTCATGCGAGGTTGTTGCCAGGTGGTTCATGCGTAAGTTGTCCCTTTCGTGCCACTGAGCACTGATACCAAGTGTCACACTTAGCAGAATGTAGGTGGTACTGAGGGATGAGGTGTGGGAAACTAGACAATTTGAGGATCTGCGACAAATAAGTGTTCTGTCTTAAGCAGTAAGTGTACTTTGGTGCTAAGTGTCGAGTTAGTTGAGAAATTTGTCCCTTTCGTGCCACTAAGCACTGATATCAAGTGTCACACTTAGCAGAATGTAGGTGGTATAG
The DNA here is from genome assembly GCA_023375785.1 of Penium margaritaceum. Lineage (NCBI taxonomy): Eukaryota > Viridiplantae > Streptophyta > Zygnematophyceae > Desmidiales > Peniaceae > Penium > Penium margaritaceum. The sequence continues at coordinate 24,070 of SZWC01004952.1, forward strand.
AGGGATGAGGCGTGGGAAACTAGACAATTTGAGGATCTCCGACAAATAAATATTTTGTCTTAAGCAGTAAGTGTGCTTTGGTGACAAGTTCCGAGTCAGTCGAGAACAAACATACAATGACAAGAATCACAATGAGGCATGTGTTGGGTCATTGGTGCTCGAGCTGAGTGACATATGAGAGGTCTCGTCGTATGTGGCCGCTTCAAGAAGCATCACCGTGAAGTTGGAGGGCTTTGAAAATGTCGAGACAATGTCTTACAAAAGTCTAGTGTCGTCGAGAATTTGATCGAACAACATTGAAACATGGCAATAGTTTGCGATGCTTCTGTCAACCAGTGGTTTAAACTTTCAGAACCTTTTAGAACGGAACATCGGAGGTCTGGGCAGGTGGCCAAAATGCCCTCGGCCGATCAGCGTGAAAATCTTGAGGTCACCGCGCGGTGGGCCAAGGATGTAATGAAAAAAGATATCACTCGCGAGTTTAGGGATCTGTGTATTTCAGGGACGGAACAATTAGCGGGGGGGAGGGGGGAGATGTCCAAAGTTTGAGGGGAGTTCAAGACTCTCCATGCATTGAAAGGGAACCTGTCCCGCTGTTACGGGGCCAAGCAAGAGGATGTGCAAAACTAAAACCCTTAAACCTTGAATGTAAGTTGGCGTAAGGTTCAATGGGTGTTTGCATCTTCAAACTGGTGGATTGCCTATAAACTAAACAACAAAAACAAATGAAGGACATCCTTGCTTGATCTCAAGGGAGCGATGATCCCATTGACTGCTTTAATCCCTTTGACACCTTTGACCCCTTTGATACATGGTTTTATGTTTGGCACGGGCGGAGCCCGCACCAAACGTAGAAAACCCAAAATCTAACTAGGGGCTTTGCGTATCCAAAAAAATGAACAACAAAGGGGATTTTCCTCCCTCGCCATTCTTGCGTGGGAGGAATGTTGACATCCTCTTTTGTTTTGGCCCATCCTGCTACGCATGCCGGGAGCAAGCATGATTCTGGAGTGTTACTTACCAGACATACGCGAGTCCCTCATCTTTCCGTGTGGGAATTTCTGTTACTACATAAACAACCAATCGCATCGCAAGACCGGGATATTCACTCCAATGGTCAAGGGAAAACCGGCCGACTGTCCCGTCCTCAATGAATCTTCCCAAAGCTTCTGACACCTTCTACCACTCTCGCAAATCTACAACAAAAGTATGACGACCTTTTGGTCAAATTCTCGACGCACTTAGACAAATTTAGATTTACAAAGATTCATCTTGCATCTTCACCGTTAATTCTCAAAGTCCCCTGAATTTACAGCGGACCTTCTCGAATCCAATCACTCACGACGCGACTTTGCACGCTTCGTTCAACAATCGACCCAACAACCCTGACTATGTCTCATTCATAACTCAATACTTGTATGTATATGTTTAATCATTTCGACACTTGACATCGAAGTACACTTACCGCTAATGATGAATTGCTCAAGTGTTCCAAATTCTAAATCATGTTCTACCTCACAACTTCTACCTGTTCACCATCTACTCTCCGTTTGGCATAACACTTGGTATCAGAGCGCAATAGTCTTGGAGAGGCATTTGAATTCTTAACCCATCCGGAGGACTACCTTTCACAAGTCGTTAGCACGTCCCACACGTCAAGATTTTGCAGACTTTGGCGACTACGACATGAGGCAAGCGAGTGCATAACGACCAGCAGAGGGTCCTTGGCAATGAGGGCGGTGATGGAGGAGAAAAACGTGCCGATGCACGCGAACCCTGAAGTGAAAATGAATGCAGGCATGGAAAGCTATGCAAAAGCTGGACCAACCCCTATGGCTTCGACGACCAATCCCATCGCGGACCCAATGACGGTAAACCAGCCGTCCCTACAAACAGCCTCGACGATGACAGCAAGGTCGACAGATGGCACTTGACGAAAAGCACGGATCAACGAGGAACCGGCAAACTGGATCTGTGCGCTCAAGGGGATCAAAAGAATTTTGCTCCAACAGCTCAACGTCGTGATGGAGGCTCTTTGCAACACAAGTGCAGGAGAAGCAGAGCTCGTCAAGAGAAATTCTCAACTCTCGATTGAACCTGAAATTCGTCCGGCTCCACCAAACCAGTTTGAACCTGCAAACTCAATAGGACCGATTGTTTAGATGTGGATGACGAGCTTAGAGGTGTACTTCACCGCAGCTGGGGTCAACGACGATCAAAAGAAAATTCACCTCGTGGCCACGCTCTTTCATGGCACGGCGTTGAATTGGTGGTCTGATTCTAAAGACCATCCAATGGCAGTAGGAGACCAGCGGCACATCATCAATGGCCAACGGTGCCCGTCTCATATCACCGACCACAGTCGCTCTACCCACAGTGGTAAGAAGCGCTGATGCCACCAATTGACTGGAACAAAAATCCCGTACGCGATGCTCGCACGCTTTGGATGGAGGGGCTTCACACAGCTTCGTGAGCAACCACATGGTCCACAAATTGGTTTTGTAGATCGAACGAGAGTTGTTTGAAGGAAAACCCATGGACGGGAGATTGCAAATATGGAGAATCCAAGAACTACTGCGACTACAAGTGGGAGATCTACAGGATGTAACGGTCTGGAGTTCTTGTCCAATGAGCGATCACAAAATCATCCTCGGACGAGATTTCTTGTACCGGTAAAATCCGCACGTCGACTGGAACAGCAACGACATCTATGTGGAGATCGACGACATCAAACGACAAACTGTGCATGTGGGATGGAAGTTGATAGTGAAAGCAACAGAGGTAGAAGCAGCAGACAAAGCTGTCATAGCCAAAAAGCGACAACATTTGCAGCCAATATCGCTCAACGTGGCAAAGTACTGCAAACGGCGAGGAGCTCTTGCATGGCTCAAACACCTCGTTCCAATAGAGGAGGCGAAAGTGGTAGCAGTTAACTCATCACCCTTATCGGCCTCATCAACCCCATCAGCCTCATTGGTATAAAAAAAATCGCAATGGTATCCGAAGTGTTTCCACCACTCATCCAGGAGTTTGCGGACATTTTCCCTAACGAACTTCTGAGAACCCTACCTCCTCAACGAGACATCGACCATCGCATTGAACTAAAGCCGGGCAGCAAAAACATAGGTCGAGGAGCCTATGGGATAACCGATCACGAGCTGACCGAGTTGAGAATCAACTGGACAAGATGCTCAGTCAAGGGTTCATCTGTCCATCCACGTCACCATGTGCCGCACCAGCACGGTTTGTAGAAAAGAAAACTAGTGAGATGTGGATATGTGTAGAATCTTGAGCGTTGAAAGACGCTACCATTAAAAACCACTACCCTCTTCCCTCAGCCGACAAAATGTTGACCAACTCCAAGGGGCTCGAATTTTCAACAAAATTGACTTGCGTAGCGGCTATCACCAGCTACATGTGGCAGATGCCGACATCAAGAAGACGGCATTCCGGACTTGCAACTGGAATTTCGAGATCACGGTAATGCCCTTCGGACTGATGAATTCCCCTGCAAATTTCATGGCGGCAAGAAACAACATTTTCTGACCATACCTTGATGATTTTGTCATGTCGTACCTCGATGACATTCTGGTGTACAGCCGCACCCCGGAGGCGCATGATGGACATGTTCGAAAAGTTCTGAAAGTTTTACAAAGAGAGTTTTTTTAGAAAAACTCTCGAAGTGTGACTTTGGTCACCGTTCCATCAAGTTTTTGGGCCATGTCATCAATGGTGGGCGGATCACAATGGATCCAAGAAAAAGTGGCAGCAGTGGCTGATTGGCCAACGTCGACCAATGCTCAAGAAATTCAAGTTTTCCTCGGCTTCTGCAATTGCTACCAGCAATTTGTACGGGATTACGCCAGGGTGTCAACGCCTCTTTCTGACCTTACTAAAAAAGAACACGGATGGTGGTGGGGAGCTAGCGAACAAGAAGCGTTCACCGCTTTGCGGAACACTCTGACGTCGGGTTCAGCCCTATGATTAGCCGATCCAACAGTTGACTACGTCATGGCCACAATTGCGTCAGACTCAGCCATCGACGCAATCCTCATGCAAGACTACGGCAACGGCAAGCAACCCGTTGTGTACATGTCTCAAAGACTGCGAGGACCGGAACTCAACTACGCCATACACGAGAAAGAAATGCTCGCGGTCGTACAGGCATTCAAGACATGGCGGTGTTAACTGGAGTGCCGTCGATGCATCGTGTTCACCGACCACCATGCGTTAAAATATTTGAAGATACAACTGATCCTCAGTTGACGTCAAACCCGTTGGATGGAGTTCCTTGAATCTGAGTTTGATTAAGATATTGAGTACTGGCCAGGAAAAGTCAACCCAACGGACACACTTAGCCGCCGACTATATTTAATGGCTGAGGTGGCATTGCTACAACTACAGCAAGACCCATATCTGGAGCTTCTATTCACACGAGGCTGTGACCAGCACAACAGATACAACAAGGCTAAGTTATGGTTTGACTTATCCTATTTGCCACGGCAATTCACTCGCCAAGTGGTTGTTCCCCCGATCGACAAACTTCGTCGTCTGCTACTTGAAGAATGCCATGACACAGGACCATGTGGATACTTTGGAGAGGACAAGACACTAAAGAAGCTGACGAAGAAATATTGGTGGGACAAGATGCAATCCGACGTGGCCAACTTCTACAACTCCTACAACACATGTCAACGACAAAAATCCCGTCGCACACGGCCACCCGGAATTCTGCAACTACTCCCTATTCCAACGGAACCGTGGGTTGATATCTCCATGGACTTTGTCACGGGATTAGCTGTTGTACCCGAGGGATATGACGCAATCCTTGTGGTCGTCGACAGGTTTTCAAGAATGTCCCACTTCATTCCGACAACAACCACTGTCACCGCCGAAAGAATGGCACGGTTGCTTCTTAACATCATCGTGCGGCTAAACGGTGTGCAGAGAACAATCACAAGTGATAGGGACATTTGATTCACCAGCCCTTTTTGGTGCGAACTGATGACTTGCTATGGTAGCAAAATTCAACTTTCGACTGCGTTTCATCCTCAAACCGACAGTCAAATCGAGCGAAGACCAGATGCTTGAACAACTTCTATGAACACTATGCGAACTCTACGGGACAGGTTGGGCACAAAAACTTCCGACCGCCAAATTCGCATATGATTAGTTAGTTTCCACCGCAACGGGTAAAACTCCATTTTACAAAGTCACAGTAACATCCCTACAGTTGACGTTCAATGACGAGACTTCACCACCATCTAGGAGGAAACATGGAAAATCCTTGCAAAGACACAAGGAGCGATGAAGGGAGGAGCAAACCGACATCGTAGCGACAAAGTATTCACCGCTAGCAAAAAAGTCCTCAGCTTGGCAAACATCAAACTCCGCGGAACCGTCTATCCAAAGCTCACATCCCCGGTGGTTGGGACCATTTGAGATCGAGCGCATGCGAGCCCTTGTGGTTGCACGACTCAAAATCTTTGACACTATGCAAGATCATCCGGTGTTCCATGTCAGCAGACTCAAGCACTATCGAGACCCCAAAGAGAGCTTCCCGATCACATATTTCCCTCCTCTGCCTCCTGTTTAAGTGGAAGGAGAAATAGAGTACATCATCGAGGACATCCTCAGCCCTGAACGACGAGGAGAAATGATTAAACATCTCGTGAAATGCTATGGCTATGACGCCATGCATAAGAGCTGGGAACCCTATGTCAACCTCGGAGACGTTCACCACCTAATCGACGGATACTTCTTCCGTCACCGGGCCATTACACTCCATGTTGTGCCGGTGATGGCAATCATAGCCATCGATTAGGTGATCGACATCTCAGAGGCTGTCGTAGGGTTCCGAACTGTTATCCACATCGTCATAGCTGTGCCACCTGACGAGATATTCTATCGTTTTGCCTTGTTGTTGATGATCAAGGATATCCTCAATGACGTACTCTGTGTCATCGTCCACTTGAACGGGTGGCGAGGAGTGACATCCCTGCCGGAATTGTTCTGACTTGGGTCTTGGTAGTACTTGAGTCTACTGATATAGAATAACGGATCAACTTGCATGGCATCAGGAAGTTTGAATTGGGCAACCACAGGGTTTTGCATGCCCTCGATCTCAAATGGTCCCAACCACCGTGGTTTGAGATTGGAAAAGTTGATTGTGCGGAGTTTGATGTTTGCAAAGGTGAGAAGGACTCTGTCGCCACCGGGGAACACGTCGTTGCTTTGATTTCGGTCAACTGCTTGCTTCATCGCTGCTTGTGTCTTCGCGAGTGTGTGTAGTATTTCCTCCCAGATGGTGGTGAAGTCTCGGCCTTGAACATTAACCGCGCGAAAGTTTCTACGGATTTGTAGTCCGGCTTGTGTGGCGGGAAGTTTGCCATCTACCACTTTGAACTTAGTTTCAACCGTTGCAATGGAAACTGCCAAATTCTATGCGATTTTGGCGGTCCAGAGTTTATGTGTCCAATCCATCCCGTGAGGTTTGCATAGTTTTTTGAGAAGCTGTTTGAGCGTTTTATTGGTGAGCTCGGTTTGACCGTTGATTTGAGGATGAAACGTTATCAAAAGTTGAATTCTGCTGCCATAGCACGTCATCAGTTTGCGCCAAAAACGACTTGTGAATTGACCATCACTGTTGCTCATGATGGTTCTCGGTACGACGTGTCGTCATAAGATATTGTCTACAAACAGCCATGCTCTTCCCTCGGCGGTGACGTTGGAATGAAATGGGACATTTTGGAGAACCCGTTGATGACTACAAGGATTACGTCATATCCCTCGAGTGTGACAAGCAGTCCTATGACGAAGTCCATGGAAATGCCAGCCCATGGTTTTGTTGGAATAGGGAGCGAGTGCAGAAGTCCGGGCGGCCGTGTGCAACGGGTTTATCATTGCTGAAATGTGTTGCACGTTTTGCAGAAGTTGGACACGACAGATTGCATCTTATCCCACCAATAGTTCTATGCCTGCTTCTTCAGTGTCTTGTCCTCTCCAAAGTGTCCACTTGGTCCTGTGTCGTGGCATTCTTCAAGCAACATACGACAAAGTTCGTCGTTCAGGAGAACGACCAATTGGCAAGTGAAGCGTCGTCGCCAATTGGGTGCGTCGTACCAGAATCTTGCCTTGTCGTATCCGCCGTGCTGGTCGTAGTCTCGTGCAAACAGCTGCTCGAGATATGGGTCTTGCTGCAGCTGTAGCATTGCCAACTGAGCCATTAAATTTGGTCCACGGCTTTGTTAGCTACTGAGCTAACCACCTCCGGCAGAGAAGCCGCGAAACCGAAAAGCTCACAAAGGTTCTTACACCTTCTTCCTTTGCAGGTATGTGTCATGCACCCCAAACTTAATCAGGCATACACTTCACCTTCAAGAGTACTAACGCCTTAGCATTACATCTCAAGAAGAGCTCAAGTCGTCAATACGCAAGAGAGCATCAAGCAAGGGTTGATTGATCAGCATGCAAGACAAGTCCTTTTATAGCTGTCTGTCCAGTCCTAGAACTCAAAAGCACATTCCTGGGAAGTGGCCTGAACCAGCCACGTCACCAATAGACTTGCACTGTGAGCTTGACACATAAGCATCCAAGTGT